>APFE030884495.1:53302-66105 GCA_000404065.3 Pinus taeda | reverse complement strand
TATTCCATTTAGAACATAAATACCCATCTTTCTCACACACACACACTGAATTGGGAAACTGGTCCCATATCCCCAGTTAGACCCGCTATACCAAACAGATAAGGAGCTACCAACCAAGGTCTAGACCAGGCGGGTATCCCCCTTGTTGTTGACCCGATTTTCAGGGCCTTCAATAGGTTGGTACCAAAGTTTCAATTTTATACTGGAGTTGTGTCAACATTCCTAAAACTTAGGTTACCAATGATTGTTGTAGAAATGATTCCCATGTTCTTCACAATATAACATTATTTACCATTCCGAGCTCCTATATACGAAAATAACAAAAATGATGATATAAATTTATCAAACAAGGTTTGATTTCTTCGACAGCCCAAGGTTGAAATTTTTTTATTTTCTTGATAATTTATGAAAACATGTTCTTTCTTCTTGATCATCACAACTATGGCACACATATATGCATATTTTTTGTTTCTTTTTTCTTGTATAGTATAATTACCTGCACAATTGTGGTTATATTCCATATAGTGTGAAGGCCCATACAATGATCTATTTTTCTCTCATTTCTTGGTAGACTCTAGAATTGAGATTTTATTTGTTTTGTTGAGCCAATCTCATATTGTTGCACAACATTCCTAAAATTTAGTATATCATTTCTCTTGTATGCGTAGAACTAGTGTACTACACTTTTCATTGTTTTGATGTCTTAGTAGTAGCCATTGGCCTTTATATTTCAATGATTTTCTTGTTATTGTCATAGTAATCATGTGTTTAATGGAATTGGATTTCTATTATAGGATCTTTTAAAAATCATATATTTGATATCTCAAGGTCAATATTATAGGATATTTTGTGTTTTCTTTCAAACTTATATGCAAGGTCTCCATTGTTTTCATCATGTTATTGAATGGATAAAAACAAATGAGATCAGTTGCTATGCTGCAACATTTTCACTAGAGTAGCTAAGGAAAAACTCAAGCTTTCCCAGTACATGAGATATATTGAAGCTAGAACGCAAGAAACCGAACATTTCAAAAAATTTGAAAACTGAAATTTGATTAATCTAATTTTTTTTTTTATTTGTAGATTTGGAGGATAAAAAATTGTGAGTGTGGATTTGGTAAACTTGACTCGGTCAATTTAATCATGGTTTTTGGATCCATATATATGGGCTCCCTTGGTTTTTCCCATGGCATTCATCTCCATATGTATCCTATTTAAACGATGATCAAATGCATGTTAAATGGTCTTAGTGGCCACTAAAAAGACAACAATGGTGTATTTAGAAACCACCATCTCTCTTGGTGCTTTGTGATTCTAACATCTAATATTAGAGCTACAGTGGTAAATACGAGATCCAGATGAATATCAAAGCCAAAGGTAATGACATCATCCTGAGATTAGCAATGTGATGGTATGTCCAGTTGTTTGTAGAAAAAGTAGTTTTGGTGCAATGGTGATTTGACATAATGCATGGTGTTGTAGTGGTATGATGAAAATATGTTGCAAATATGTGATGAGGAGGTCTAGTTGTGTGATGACAATTAGATCAACAAAGGAGTAGAGGTGGAGGAAAATGCAAAAAAAATGAGTTTCTCCAAGGAAAAGTAGAAGTGAGAACGTTTGTTACTCTTTTCAAATAGGCATATGATGAAGCAAGAAGAAAGGTTGGAGAGGCAAGGATTGTTTTCCATGGTTAAATTAAAGTTGCTAGATTAGTTGTGGTTAGAGTTGTTGTCAAAAAGGAAAATGGTGGTGCGGGAGGCTACACAAATTTTAGAACAACAAAAATAGCTCTCGCCAGAGAAGATTGAAATGGTTGGCCACTACAACAAAATGATCAGATGAAGAAAGGTTCAGAGGCACAACTGTATTGGACCAACAAGTGCATTGTCATATTAAGTGTGTTGATTGTGTGATGAGGACTTGTTTTGTTGTGGTTGTGATGCAAGATCATCCCACTTTTGAGTCAAAATGTATCTGGACTAGACTTAGGGGTTTTCATTTACCAAGGGAGTTGGTTCCCTAATAGATTGTAATTATTCGATTATTTGTATTATCCTATGTTTGTAAGGAAAATTAGAGAAATTGTGAATATTGTAGATAGATCTACTCTTAAAAGAGAGATATCGAGAATATTTGAAGTGATTTTATATATTGTAGGTATTTATATTTCTAGAAATATTTATGGATTTAGAGAATCCTAGAATAGGGGATTGTTGAGTGATTAGTGGATCTAGATAAGAATAGTTGAGTAAATAGAGGATCTGAACTTGAATATGTTTCAAAGTCCTATTTGTATAAAAACATGTAATCAAAGTAGAATGATATGATGAAGAATAGAGGTGTGTAGTGCGGGTAAGAGGAGAGTTTCGAGAGGATATGAGGATCGAATAAGGCCTTAAGGTTGAGAAGGGCTTTTATTGTAAATCATTTCACGAGGGTCACTATAGATTATTTCTACATTAATAGAGGAAGTTATTGGTTTTGAGTATTTTGTAATGTGTCCTATTAAAGCATGTTTATGATGATGAGTCGAATGTGATACAGGTGCGTTTTAGGCCTAGGTCAACCCCATGATTGATTAGTGCAGTGGAAGAATAACCTTAAGAAGCACATAGAAGAATGGATTATTCTTGTATCAGAGTCACAACAGAAGCAGAAGAACTCAACAATCATGAGGAACAACGAGAAATTATCATTACATGGAGCATTGCAGCTATGATAGAGCGAGTTGGAAGAATAATCTTAGGAGAGATAACTGTTGATCATTAATCAATAAAGGATCAATTAACCATTAACTAGAGGATGAAAGAGTATTTTTAGAGTACTGAACAATGAGTGTAAGCATAAGGGAAGAATGAAGACAAAGGATTGATATTAGAACAGAAGGGTGAGTGGAGAGTATAAAGGGTGAAACTAAGTTGAGTTTGAACCAGAGGATCCGAAAGCCACATAACAAATCCAGAGGAGTCGAGTAGAGAGGAGTAGCATAATACTTAGTTTTTTTTAGAGTCCTGACATAAATCTGTCACTTGATAACTCTAGGAGACAGAACTTGAGAACGAGTCATTAGTTAACAGCATCGGGTCAGAAGTCTCGAAGCCTGAGTGAAATTTTAATTTACAAGTGGGCATACATAAAGGTGGGTGTCAAGCTCAGGGATCTAATAGTTTGAAGAGAGTTTCACAAAAATGGATGATAAATCATTTGTCGTTTGGATCTGTTAAAGTTGGGAGTCATTTGAATTGTGAGTAGGCATTTATAAGAGTCGAGAGCTATGGAATTTGTCACGAGACGGATGAAAATTAACAACAATTATTTTCGTTCCCTGAAACAGAGATAACCCAAGAATTTTTCTATTAGAATTTATTTATAAGATGGGACCAGGGCATAAATGGGGCCGATAGGTTGAATATATGTGGCACAATTTAAGACATGAAAAAATGGGCCATAAAGGAAAAGGGAATGGATAAGTACAAATAGGCTCATGTGGCAAGGCCAAGGTGAAGGCCAATAACTATCAAAGGCATGAGGAGAAAGTGGCCTAGTCTGGGTGTTAATTAAATTTGCAAGTGGGTATCGAAAAGGTCAGGCTTCGACTTATCTATTAGGTGGGCCAGCGTGAAGGTTAAAAGTTTGGTGCAGTTCTTATTGTGAACGAGTTTGGTCATGGTGATTCTGTTATGGGTTGGGCTATGCATTTACATGCATATATTGGCTCTAATGGCTATGTTTAAAAATCATACTTAAATATGGTGGTTTGGTACCCCCCTTGTAGATCCTTCCACTAAGTTATACAAAATTTTAAAAGGGATCTATCTCCCTAAATTTGGGGTTGAAGGAAGCACAATTTGGAGTTGATCTGGGCATTATGGGTTTGATCAAGCCAGATATTTGGCAGGCCTATAATTTGGGCTTGCATCATTTGGCATCAAAGCAGGAGTGCTCTAAAAACCATAGAATAGAGAGTTTGGAAGGAGAAATCAAGGGAGATAAATACTAAGATACTATTTCGACAGTGGGATGAGATATGATAGCATAATCAATTAAAGGAGCTGAAGGAGGTAAAATTTGTTTATGTTTTACACTTTATTTTTCATTTGAAGATTGATACCCACAATAAAAGTCTTGCATATTTTGGAAGGACAGTGAGCAAAATGTTCTAAGGAAAAAGAGCATTGAAGAACAACAAAGACTAATAAGAGGACTAGAGCATATTAGAGAAACAAAGAATCTGATTGAAAAGAGGCAATGTGCTCTTGAGGAGGATTATTTTGAACAAATAAAGTAGAAGTGCTTTTGAGCCAAAGGAAAGATTGTAAAATCTTGTATGATGTTTTATAATTAAATTTAGTTATGAATAATTATATATATGCAAATAACTGAGAGAAGAAGAGTGGAAGAAAATATGACAATTGAAACTATGATAGAGGAAGGAGAGCAAACAAATCTCTTAAAATAGATTTTGAAAAGACCCAACAACCAAATGAATTTGTTGAAGTAAGGAATATAAGGAAGAGTGGAGAAGTGAGAAAATGATGATGCAACAACCTAACAAATTTCAAAGATGAGGAGAAGATGTTCTCAAGGAAAGAAGGAGAAGACGTTGTACTGTAAAGGACTAGAAAATTACAACTTCAAGCAAACATAAATTGGGTATAAGTTGATAGAGGCAATTCCATAGTGATTGTGGGTAGAATTTCCAGACAAAGATAGAAAGGGAAGAAGAGGACATCAAGAGGAGAACATGGTATTGTGACAAGTGGTAGGCTTGTTACATTTTGAGAAGGCTTGTTGCATCTCATGAGTGGACAAAGAGTGTTTACTAAAGAAAGAAGGAATGGATACTGGTGGTAATTTGAAGGATTTTGAGAGGGGAAGTCATAATCGAATAAAGAAAATTTCCAAAGAAACTTGCATAAGGAGAATGAGTGAAGAGGAATTTGAGAGAGAAATGGTTGAGTTTTTTAATGCCAATTCCTCCAACTTTGTCTTCACAAGATGAGTTTTAACCAAAGGAGTTGAAAGCCACAAAACAAAGTCATAGGAGGAGTCGAGCATAAAGGACCGACGTAATAATTAGTTTTGTTAGAGTCCCGACATAAATACATCACTTGACAACTCCACGAGATAGAACTTGAGAAGGGTCTATCATTTAATAACGTTGGGTTAGAAGCCTGGAAGCCTGGGTGGAATTTTAATTTACAAGTGGGCATACACAAAGGTGATGCCGAGCTCTGGGATCTAATAGTTGGCAAAGAGTTGGAAAAAAGTGGATGGGAAATTGTATATTTTCAAAATAAATTAAATCCAAGAGTCATTTGAATTGTGAGTGGGAATTCAGAAGAGTCAAGAGTCAACAAGAACGCGTCACGAGACGGATGACAATTAAAAACATTTTTTTTCGGTTACTCGAAACAAAGATAGCCCATGCATTTTTCTATTATAATTCTTTTATATTCTAGGACCAGGGCATAAGTGGGGCTGATAGGTGGAATATATGTCGTGTAGTGGAAGACATGGAATAATGGGCCATACCCAGAAGGTTGAAGCCCAAAACTTCTATTAATTTCCAAAAGGAAAAGGGAACGAGAAATAATAAATGGGTTCACATGGTAGGGCCAAGGCGAAGTCCAATAAGTATCAAAGGAGTGTTGAGTAAGTGGACCAACTCAAAATAACTCTAGTCTGGGTGTTAATTAAATTTTCAAGTAGGCATCAAAAATTTCAAGCTTCGACTTATGTGTTAGGTTAGTTAGCCCAGAGGTTAAAAGCTGGGTGTTGTTCTTATTGTGAATGGGTTCGGCCAAAATGGTTCTGTTATGGTTTGGGCTATGAGTTTATATGCATATCTTGGCTCTTATGGTTATGCTTAAAAATGATACTTAAATACGGTGGTTTGGTATCCCCCTTGTACGTTCTTCCACTAATTTATACAATCCTTTCAAAGGGATTTAGCTCCCTAAATTTGGGTTTGAAGGAAGTGTGGTTTGGAACAAAACTGGCACTGTGGATTTGATCGAACTAGATATTTGGTAGGCCTATAATTTTAGCTTGCATCAAGTTGACTTACATGTGAAATATTGAGTGATGCGAGGCTCCATAATTTCATGCAAAAATGGCTAGAAATTGAATTTCTTCATAGTAGAGATGGTGGATTTGTTGGTTGAAGATGGAGATGATGCTAGGAATAAAATTTACATGATGAATGATAGTCAATTAAGCTAAGAAAACTTATTGTTGTGGTTTCACGGTATAAGTCTCTGTGCTTATGAAGAACAATGATGGTAAAGAAGAAATATCAACGTAGCAGGTAGTATATGATGGAATTTAAGGGTGATTATTAAAAGAAAGTATGTGAATGTTTGGCCCATTCTGAATACGAAATATATGTAATGATCATTCGAATATATTTCCCATGCTTACATAGGCTAACCATGGTCATAGCTAAATAGACCTCATTTCATGATGCTATGATGCACGAGACATATTTTTATTTTATTTTCTAATTTAAGTAGATGATGTGTTTATGGAGTTATATGCCAACAAAAGAAGGGCTAAAAGAGGCATGGAATAAAAATAATACACAATGGATTGATTTCCCAATGCGGAGGCACAATATGCAACAATTGTGGGGCTGAGGGATGGTCAAATTTTGTGTAACAGAGGTTGTGTGGAGTGTGTGGAAGTTCAAGTCAAGAAGAGTCAAAGGTGATTTTTCTGTAGTGATAACTGGTTAGAAACAAGTGTGGTGAAAACAAAAGTAACCTATGAGGTTTCTTGAGTCCTTGTGTGGGAAGTTTGTGGTTGTGGAATGGAGCAATGAAATGAGACAAGTGCATAAAAAATTTCAAAGAAGTAAGAAAATTTCAGGTCAACGTATGGATTAAGAAAGATAAAGAATATGAGAGAGTAGTTGTATGGAGTAAAGAATGAAGATGGAGTAAATGGTGCTAATGTTTAGTGAAGGAGCCAGTGTGTGAAGTGTGAACACCTTAAGGGTTTTGGTATAAGCTGTGAAATCCTGTTATAAGAAGGTGTATTCGCCTAGGAAGTTGTAAGACCTATGTCCTGGAAGACATGTTGCACAGGAGAAAACATAGTTGTAAGGCCTTCAGAGCTTGCTTAGGCACAAATGCAATGCAAGTGGTGCATGTAGTCATTAAGATGTTGAATGAACCACTTTGAGAGGTACCAAGGTGGTAGGTGTACTTGTATGCTGGCTTGAGGAGGGGATGTGAAAACTCAGATGAGATGGTTGATGAATGGGATCAGTCAATGTCCCAGAGTCATGTTTCAGGGGGGGGATTTTTATATTTGATCTAGAAAACTTAACTTGATCAAGTTACCCATGGCTTTTGGCATCATATTTATGAGCACTCATGGTATTTACCATGGTATTCATCTCCATATGTAGTCTATTTAAAGGCCGACCAAACCAATTTTAAATGGTCTTAGTGGATATTGGAAACACAACAATGATGTCTTTAGACACTGCCATCTTTCTCGATGGTCTTTGATCCTAAAAAATATGAACAACATTAAACCATCCATGGAAAAACATCAAAATGGAACCTTTATTGATATGATGATTAATCCATTATATATTTAAAAAATAGCTTTCCTAAGACTCTCAATAGAAACCTGGAACTTGGAAACTAATGATTTGTGAAACTAATAGGGCAATATAAATAGTCAATAGGAGGAAAATTTCAACTACAAAAATAATAAATCTAACACTAACCATGCTAAGCTCAGTAACAACACAAGCAATTCTACCAATAATAGATAGTACACGATTACATCTAATAGCAAATTGAGTACCAATAAAAGAAAATGTGCAACTCTATAACAACACCTAAAGAATTGAAAATGACACATCTAACCAAATACTTTATTAAGGATGTATGGACACCTACTCAACTCGAATTGAATTGCTCTATGAATGTTTCCCTTTGTCAAGAACAATATCTCAGAGACTTTCTACAATAATAAATTCCTTAAGAAGGATCCCCACTACGATATGTAACAACTTTTTGTATGGTTATCTTCCCACCCTAGTTTCTTTTGCTTTTGTGTGTTTCATAACTATACTTGGCATATAACTTTGTTTGAATAATAGAAAAGTATAATTAATTGTAATAAATTTTATCTTATCATAAAATTAGTAACTAAAAGAAATTATAAATAACTATTAAAAATTC
Source organism: Pinus taeda (assembly GCA_000404065.3). Classification (NCBI taxonomy): domain Eukaryota; kingdom Viridiplantae; phylum Streptophyta; class Pinopsida; order Pinales; family Pinaceae; genus Pinus; species Pinus taeda. The sequence continues at coordinate 57,901 of APFE030884495.1, read as the reverse complement.
TAATATCCCACACAACCTTCAAAATGCCAATAATGAACACTAAAGAAGGTTTCTGAGTTTAGACTGTTGTGATCCATAATGTTTAAAAAGACTTTTTCGGAGAGATCACATCGAGTAATTACTTGGAGCCAACGTTTCGAACCCTCTACTGTGGTTCATCATTAGGGCAAAGGTGTAGTATCTGATCTAACATCAACAATATATATATATATATATATAGGTGTAGATGCTCTAGAGAAAACCAGAAGAAACCAAAATGAACCATTGGAAAGTCAAAAAGTCAAAAAGTAAAAATAAATAAATAAATAAATATATTCAGAATAATAATAATAAAAGTAATAAATACTTAACATTCAAACTTCTAAATTTATGGAGAAATTAAAGGGAATGAAAAAGCAGGATTCCATTAAAAAAATATAAAGATCAATAAAAAATTAAAGGATTAAAAAAAAAAAAAAAAATTTATAAATAAAAAATGAATAAATAAATAAATAAATTGGAAACATAAGAATATGCAATGTCAAAAAAAGAAAAACTAGGAATGGAGAGCAAGGATCCAATTGTTGCTAATTTTCCAGCCTTCATCCCTATTTAGATTGTTACCATGCTTCTCAATTTCTAAAGCCTCCCTAAACTTCCTATGATGGAAGTGATAAATTTTCGATAAAACACGGGAGTCTTCAATACATATGTGGTGTTTAGTATTAGACGCATGCTCGGCTAAGGCAAACGAATGAGATCTATTATGCCTAATATCTGCCGCATACTCTTGGATCCTTTGCTTGATGGAATGGCACGTTTCTCCAATATAGGGTGTTCCACATGAGAAAGGGACTAAGTAAACACCTTTCATATCTTTGGGGTCAACAGGATCCTTGACTCACTTAAGGGAGCTACAGATGGTGCTGAGGGGTTTAAAGGAAGCATGCACCTTATTCTTACTCAGAATGCATGTGATCTTGTCAATGGTTCCTTCTATGAAAGGAAGTTGCACGTAGTTAGCAAAACCAAGGGGATCCTTTTTTTATTTAGGACCAAGGATAAATTTTCTAAAAGCTTTGAGACTGAGGCACCTATTATAGTCATTTTCTTCAAAAACTTCAAGTAGATGAGATTTTTCACTCTCAAAGTGACTCTCATCAGAAATCCTCAAAGCTCTAGTGGCTAAGGTGTTGAGAACACTGAATTTCTGAGGAGGATAGTGATGGGAGCTAGCGTGAAGGTACTACTCAGTATGAGTTTTTTTATGATAAACCTAGTGAGAAAAGGTACCATTCCCCTTTTTAGAGATAAGTACATGGAGGAAGGGAAGATAACCATTGACCTCAATTTCCATAGTAAACTTAATTGACTCAGATTGACTATTCAGATGAGAAAGAAAGGAATCAAGAGAGTCACGCCCATGCTGCCAATCAACGAAGGTATCATCGACAAATCTCTTCCAAATTTAAGGGCGAAAGGGGGCAGAGGCAAGGGATTTAGTTTCAAAGTCTTCCATGAACAAGTTTGCGACTACAGGAGAGAGAGGAGAACCCATAGCTACAATGCACGTTTGTTCATAGAATTCTCCTTGGAAACTAAAGAAAGTAGATGAAACACAGAGACTGACCAACTTAGCCGTATCAGGATCGCTGATACGATTTATAATTTCCATAGATTTATTAAAGGGAATATTAGTATAGAGAGAGATCACGTCAAATCTCACAAGAAAATCATTAGGGTCAATTTTACTACCTTTAAGCTTCTTAACAAAAGACGCTAAGTCCTTAACAAAGGAATCAGTTTGGCCCATAGGGGGCTTAAGCTTATGAGCTAAGAACTTTGCAAGAAGATACGTTGGACCTCCATAACAATAGTAGAACTTGATGTTGTTGTGTTTTAGGCCCACCCATGTAACATACCCCAATGGTAAAATACTCCATTGAATGAGGTATTTTCGCAGTACCTTAGTATTCAAATTTGGATTGTATTTCAATGTCCATTTCGATTGTATTTCATTTTCCTTAAATTTCACTTGATTATTTCCTTCCACATCCCCCACTCCTCCTATTTGCATTCCTTTGCACCTCTCAGTGTAATTTCTAGTAGCATGATGTTATTACCTAATATATTATATAACTACCAACAAATGTTCCATTAAAAAAAAAAAAATCAAATTATGAATTTTTCATTGGTGGAATTTATTTTTAATTAAAAAAGTCATTTGAATTAATGATTTTTCCACACTTCTTGTAATTTATTGTTTAATATTCATTATAACATTTTGCATAAGGATATATGAATTTTAATAAAAAGTGTGTTCATTAACATGTTGCTAGAGGTAAATCCCTTAGACAATGAGAAAATGGAGGTGTGAAAGGGAGTAGAATACACATTATGTTTAACTTTAGCCATAGTCGCTAGTGGCTCAAGTAAGGATGACATCAAGATGTCAAGTCATAGTTAAGGAATTGGGGAATAGAGGAAAATGTCATCTTGTTGGATATAGATAATATTAAAAGTATTATTACATCTAAATTAATAAAGATTAGAATACACATTAAAAGAGAGTAGAATACACATTATGTTTAACTTTAGCCATAATCGCTAGTGGCTCAAGTAAGGATGACATCAAGATGTCAAGTCATAGTTAAGGAATTGGGGAATAGAGGAAAATGTCATCTTGTTGGATATAGATAATATTAAAAGTATTATTACATCTAAATTGAAATAGATTTTGTGGTGAAATATAGATTTAGAAAGTGAAAGGAAGCTAACATACTACAAATAAGTGGTCATCCTTAATTTAGAAAATAAAAAATATCCTTTAATTCTAAATAGAAAAATGAAGAAAATCAACATTTCTTAAACAAGAACCAACTTCTACAAGTTTCATAGTGAAATTTGACATTGGACAACTCTCTAAACATTATGGGATGAAAGAATATATGTTCTTTGTGACATTAAGAGGGTTGAAAGTGAAATGAAGTTTCCGTAAAGTGTCTTACATATATCCAAATTAAAATTCAATCTCAAAATATTTGTTACAACTTTCTTAACCGATCAAATCATCAAAAATAGTAATCTTGGAACTCTTCTTTTAACATTTATTTTAACACAAAATAAGATTAATCCAAAATAATTTATCAAAATCACTATGGATCACAAAAGTCTAAAATCAAGACTAAATAATCTCATACCATTTTTTAATGCCATAAATTAATTATAATTTCAATAGATGTAATCATTATCATAATCATTAATACCAAATATTTTGTTAATAAACCATAGCATTAAATAGATTAAAAAGTAAATGAATGAATAACTTACATGCATAAACAACAACAATTAGTAAATTTAAAAAGATTTAAAAAATGTAAAATTAAAACTATTAATATGAAACTGAAAATATTATTATATATGATAAGATATAATTTTTTTAATAAATGTTAAAATTAGTAACACACATTCCAACCTATATAATTATTTATTAGAAGAGGAATATTATTATTTTTTAATAAATAATAAAACTCTTTACTATGCTATGTTTGATGAGAAGTCTATCTATTATTGACTTATCCCACAACCAGTTAAGTGGTCACATCCCTCCGACTCTGGGCAATCCTAATCGGATGTCGTCCATCAACTTCAGTTCTAATTATCAATTAAGTGGGACAATTCCATCTATGGCCAATTACACCCAGCTATTTCACATCGACTTAAGTCATAGCAACTTGAGCGGAAGAATTCTAGTGCTCTGCAATTGTACCCGGCTATTGTACATGGACTTTTTAGTTAACAACGTCAATTGAAGAATTATAGTGGAATTGGAGTTGACAAGCTAGATTCCTCAAGAGCTCGCTAAATTGTCAATGTTGGAAACTTTGGATGTTTCCTATAATATCCTATGTGGCTTAATCCCAATAGGAACACAATTTTCTACTTTCAATGTAGCATCATTTCAAAAGAATAAGTGTTTACAACTGTGTCCTTTAAATTTGTGCAATGTAAAGAAAGCACCAATGGGAGAAGGAAATAGCGGTAAGAGTAATAATATCAAAGTGGGATGGATAAGTCATTTGGATGAAAAAATGTCTTTATTAGCATTAGCTATGGGAGTTGGGATTGGATTTGGAGGAATGGTTGCCATGTTTATGTTGTGGGAAAGAGCTAGGCATTGGGTGTTGGGTTTACCCTCAAATAGATCACAAGATTTCTTTGGAGGATATCGATTCCCCAGATAAAAAGAATGTAAAGACATTTTGGTTTGTATTTGAACGTTTCAGAATAAAGATGATTTGTTTTCTATGGAGAATATTCATTCCCTACATATAAATAATGTAAAGATGATTTGTTTTCTATGGAGAATATGGATTCCCTACATAAAAAAAATGTAAAGATGTTTTGGTTTGTGTATTTGAATGTTTCAAAATAAAGAAACTTTGTTTTCTATTTGAGTCTTTCAAAATAATCAATATATGATAAATAAAATAACCTATAACATATCTAGAATATTATGAGAAGATTTTTTTAGTATAAATTGTTTGGAGAATCAATAGCTACACATAACCAAACCAAATTCTCTTAAATATCTCAATAATCTCCAATATTTATTACAAA
>APFE030884495.1:29905-52237 GCA_000404065.3 Pinus taeda | reverse complement strand
TTTTTAATTATTATTATTTTTAATATTCATACAAATAATAAACTGTGTTTTATAATTTAGTATAATGAAATTTAATATAAGGAATATGTATAATATACATTTATGTAATAATGTATAATACAAATTAATATAATATTACAAATAACTAAAATTATTACTATTCAATATAAATGAAGTTAAACATTTGGGTTAAATGAAGTTAAACATTTGGGTTATACCAAAATATAATATGAATAAGAAAATTAAAAAAGAATATTGAATATTACTTATTCATATATAAGTAGAGATTTTTTAAACACCAAGAGGATCTATTTCTTAATTTGTTGTTTATTCATCTTGGTGTTAAACAAATTTAGAATTAAAATAAATTTATATTAATTAACTTTTCAATAAAATAGTAGATTAAAATAAAATATAAAGTTTTTTTGTAAAACATAAAACAAAGTATTATAGAGTCTAGATGCAATTCTAGATGGAAAGATAATATTTGAAATTATAATTTTTTACATCTTTTTCAAATAAGTTACAAGATCATGATAACCAAACACTCATAAAATTTATGAACTAAATAACTATCTTCCAAAACTTTCTAAATAATAACTAATAGTACAAAAATATTCTAAAATAATTGCAAACAATAATTATTAACAAAAGTAATAAAGAGAATTATGGAATAAAGTAGTACCAAATTGATATATTATAGAAAATCATAATACATATTTATATAGTTCATTGGTATGTAGCTGATAAGTCTTCCATCTACTTAATACTTAGGATAAATAACTAGGATAATCTTGAACTTATGTTTAAAGTAGGTAGATTTTCATTCATAAGATATCTAAAATATTTTGGCTCTAAAATATGTTTTAAAATAGATTTTGAATATAAACTCTTATTATGTATGTTATATAAAAATTTATTATTAAAATAAAATTAATATTAATAATTTAAACTTTTATAATAATAATAAAACTTAAAACATGATTTAAACACCCAATATCATAGTACAAATAATGTTTAGATTATTATTACTATTACTAGAATGTGATTATTCATTTTTGGCTTATGGGGATGAATAAACTTTATGCACAAATGAAAAATGCTAGTGCTTATGGAAACTTGAAGTGTCACACTATGGCTAGCATTCAAATTGGTTGCCATTATTGGTCAACAATGAATGTCCCCTATATATATGTGCTTTAGCTTACATACTATCAAACTTGGACACTATTTTCTATAAGTTAAGCGACTTACATTATGTATGGTAGTGTACCACCTTAACAAATCTAAATATTAGTACCATCTTGTTAGGCATATAAATGGTTTGATGTTAGATGACTTTTTTTTTATTTATGAATTACAATTTGGATTAAATAAGAGGATTCATGAATAAAGCAATATCATATCATGTGGATTTAGAATTGAGGGGTGGGTAGGTTAGGGGGGTTGAGGTGGGGTGGTATATAAATATTCACATAGTTATTCGATATATTAGATGATATTAAGGAACTAACAGGGGATGTGTAACCACCCCTCCCACGATTACCCACTTTTATGGGCTCTCCATGGTAAACATGAGCTAAGTGTCACAATGATATGACCTAACTCCCAAGTTCCATTTAAGAAAGTGAGACCTATAAACTAAAGACTTACTGACATTCCTCAGGAACTACAGACCACTCATGAGCTAAACAACCACCCTAGGTGACCAATCCCTGAGTTGGAACTCTTTTTCACTACCTTAATTCCATAACTGCACCCATAAAATTGCATGCATGTGGTTATGAGGCTCCAACCACATCCTTAAACATGCCTCCATGTTATTATTACCTGAGATCCTCAATTTTGTGCTAGTAGTTGCGTGATCTATGCCACTTTTTCAGGCTAGCCTCCAGACCATTACCCAAAACAACCTGTAACTTTCCAAAATCATAACAATGAAAAACAATCCAAACTTGACCAATTTCTTGACCTAGACATGCCCAATGCATAATAGACATTTCATCGAACAGATTGTAAACATGAAAGCTACCAGTCATGAATGCATATCTAATCATAAGGGTCTGGATTTCATTTGAGAATGACCAAGACGACTCAATTCTGTCTCAAGCCATCTACATCAACACTTGTTAACCCATGCATTCATCAACCATTCATTAACTTATCAAAGCATAATAAGAGCCACAGTTAGAGCACATCATAGAACTATGCAAATAACCAACATATAACCAAAATAGGAACCATGACAAATCTGCCATAAAATCAACATAATAAAAAGTACATGTGTTAATTAATCACATAGAGAAAATAACTCATCATCACATATGCATAAGCCAACCAAATCGGGGACTTCCATGTACCACCCAACCATAGATTGGGCTGAAAAAAATCTTTCTTTCAGCCAATCACCCTTGTCCCATATTCCAAGCATGAATGTGGGATATTATGGGATAAATCAAGACATAATCAACGAGGGACTCCAAAGGTTAAACCACCTTCATCCTTAAGTTGTCGTGATCTCACCTAAATTGGTCTCGGGATCACAAAACCAAACCAAGCTTGGATGCCTCATAATTCCTTCACCATACCTTGAGGAATTTTCCTACCTCCACCCACCTGTCGAGGGCTTCCCAGACAAAACCATCTCCACCCCCAACCTCAGCTAGAAAATCACACATGCCACATGTTACCTGCAAAATCCTCCTGCTAAAACTGTTGATCCAAACTTCCTTTACTTTTCATTGCTTTTCCTCTACTTGTCCTTTGCTTTCCTTTTCTCATCCTTTCTCCCAATCCAGGTGAATGTTGGAGTGTTCCAAGAATCCTCTAAGTGTATGAGAGAGAGAATGAAAGTAGAGAGCCAAAACTGAACTAACAAAAGTTGAGAATTTCTTCTTTGATGCCCTTTTTATCATTGGGGCCTCTTTGTTTCTTCATTTTTCTTCATTTTTCCTCTAATTTCCCTCACATGCAATTTTTTGTCTCTTCATCTCCCATTTATCTTATTTTCCTTTATTTTCATAATTAAATGCCAATTAATGCCTCTTTGCCTTTGTCAATGTCTTTGCCAATTTTCTTAGCCATAATAAACTACAAATGGCCACTGTAGTGTTTAGCCAATAGTCAACTTGGAATGGGTGTCCCATGACCTAGGTCTTATTATTTTTTCCTTTATTACATGAAAATTTAACCCGAGGTTGTTACAAAGCCCTTCCTCTTGGGAGAACACCTTGATTAGTGTTCTATGACACCTATGACCAAAACACCACTGAAAACAAAACATACTACCCATGTAGCTTTATAACATAGCTCATTGTGATATCTACAATGAACAACCAAATACATACATAACACACAACACACACACAACACACACACACACAACACACACATATATAATATATATATTATAAATATATAATATATATATTACCCAAAAATAGATTTTCTTGAACTAGCAAATAATAAAGGATAGTTGCTCACATCTAGTCAATCATCTCCCATGTAGCTCCATCAAGTCAAAATTTCTTCCACTTCACTTTAACCTGCTCTATTACTCAGTTTTGGAGCATGAGTTGTTTCCACTACAGAATGCACTATGGCTCTGGTTGGAACTCTCCCTTCTAGTTTCACCTACAATATAGACCAATCAAACACATGATCAACATTTTGAACATATCTCTTAAGTAATGAAGCATGGAAAAAATCATAGACTTTCACTGTTGGAGATAGTACAAGTTTGTAGGCCATTGGTCCAATCCTATCAAGTATCTCAAAAGGCCACAATATCGAGGTACCATCTTGGCACATGATCCAATCCTAAAGTATCTTCTCTTGGGATTGATGCAAGTGCACATATTCCCCAACCTCAAACTCCTTGAATGCTCTGTGATGATATGCACAAATATTTTTTTTGTCTTGTTCTACCTTCAAATTCCTTTTGATAACCTATATCTCCTACTCCATCTCAGCCAACATATCTGGTCTAATCAACACCTTGTTCACTGGATCACTTGAGCTTATGAGAGTATGACTACTCTGAACATAAAGAGCCTCAAATGGACTCATCCTGAATGACTCCTAATACCCATTATTGTATGCAAAACCTACTAGTGGAAGATACTCCTCTCACTTCCTTTGCTAGTGCATGAATTACATCCTCATATTATCCTCCAAAATCTTGTTGACCCTCTTTGTCTGTCCATCTATTTGAATGTGATAAGTAGTACTAAAATCCAGCTCAGTCCCCAAGCCTGGAAATAACTCCTTCCAAATATTGGAAGTCAAATTAGCATCTATGTACGATATGGTCTTCTTGGGAACATTATGCAACCTCACTATATCTCTATTAAAGATATGAGCTACCTCACTAGTTGAATTTGTAGACTTCACTACAAGGAAGTGAGCTACCTTGCTCAACATGTCAACCATGATGGAATCACACTGTCTCAATGTCCTTGGAAAACTTGTAATGATGTCCATGGAAATGAACTCCCATTTCCATTATGGAATTGGAATAGATTACAATAGACCGGCTGGGTGCTTACACTCAAATTTCACTTGCTAATAGTAAAAAAATCTAGCGACAAACTCAACCACTTGGTTCTTCAAGTTCAGCCAATAATAGAAATTCTTAACAATTGTCAGAGTCTTCTAATATCCTAGGTGACATGAATATGGCTTAACATGAAACTCCCTTAAGATGAGCTTCTTCAGCTCACTGTTGTCCACTACATAAATATTGTTCATGAATCTGACGAAGCCATATGTTGTGAGGTGATACTCCTCATATCTATCACCTTCACCTTGCTACTACAATATTTTCTTTAGCTACTGGTAACTGTCATCCTGCTGCCTTGCCTACAAGATCGACTCTTGCAAGTCTATCCCATAAGAGCTCATAGCTAAAATATGATTCACCTACACTCTCCTATTGAGAGCATCTGCAACCCTATTCTCCTTGCCTTTAATGTACCTAATCTCAAAGTCAAACTCGTTGAGGATAAACAACCATCTATCTTTCCTTGCATTTAGATTAGATTGGTCAAACAAGTACCTCAACCCACTATGATCACTCATCAGAATAAACCTCCTTCTAACAAGACAATGCCTCCACATATTTAAGGCATGAATTATAGTTTCCATCTCAAGATCATGAGTCGCATAGTTCTTGTCTTGCTCATTCAAATTCCTTAACTCATAGCACACCACATATCCCTCCTATATTAGGATTCCACCAAGTCCTTTCTTGTAAGCATCTGTACAAACTAAAAACTCTTTGTCAGGTTATGCAATCTTTAAAACCAAATCATTTGTAAGCAAATGCTTCAACTACTCAAAACTAGCATTACACTCCTATGTTCATTCAAACTTATTTCATTTTCTCTACAATGATGTGATAGGATAGGAAATCCTTGAGAAGTTATTGATGAAACTCCTGTAATAACTTTCTAGTCCCATAAATGATCTCACCTCATCCACATTCTTAAGAGTAGGTCACTCCACGATAGATTTAATATTTTATGGGTCTGATGATATCCCCTCCTTGGAAACAACATATCCTAAGTAATGAATCTAAGACTGAAAGAAATTGCATTTGATGAGTTTGGTATACAACTAATTCTCTCTTAGCAATCTCAACACTGATTCCAGGTGCCCTGCATTCTCTTCTTCATTTTTGGAGTATATCAGTATATCATCAATGAAAACTATCACAAATTATCCAAATAAGGACACAACACACTGTTCAACAAACACATTAAGGCAACTAGAGAATTAGTAAGACCAAAGGGAACCATCACAAACTCATAATGCCCATACCTCATGAAGAATGTAGTCTTGTAGATATCTTCTTCTTGGATGTACACTTGATGATATCTCAATCTTAGATCAATATTTAAAAACACTGTTGCACCCTTCAGTTAATCAAACAGGTCATCAATTCATGGCAATGCATACCTATTCTTGATCGTAACTTTGTTCAACTTCCTGTAATCAATGCACAATATGATAGTCCCATCGTTTTTCTTTACAAATAATATTGGTGCATCCCAAGGCAATACACATGGCCTTATGTATCCTTTATCAAACATTTCCTTCAACTATAATTTCAATTCTACCAACTCTAGAGTGCTCATCCTGTAAGTTGCCTTTCATGCTATTGTTACTCTAGGTACAAATTCAATAAAGAAATTCACTTCCCTATAAGGTGGTAACTCTGAAATCTCTACATGAAGCACATCTTGAAATTTCTGCAAAATAGATACCTCTGCAAGACTTCATCATCCTAAACACCCTTCCCTTTATCAGTGGAAATATGCACTACAAACAATACACACCCTTTCATGCAACTACGCTTTTCCTGCATAGCTGTAACCATCCTCACTGATGTAGGCTTCTTCTTTCTCTGTAAAATTCTCATTTATCCATCATATTCCTATCACTCAATAGCCTTCTCATAGCAAAATACCTATAAGTAAACAACCTATTGGAATTTCTAAGTTTGACATGTTAGAAACCCTTCATGCACTTTACTGATTTATTCCTACCTACTTGTTGTGTTAATTAACAAGTTATTTACCATGTAAATTGTTAGCGCTCAAATCTACCTTAGGCTAAAATAAGGTAAAACTCGAGGCTACATCAAACCACGCTCAGCCTCGTAGCTAGCCCTACGAGGATAGGAGAGGGATCTCTCCGAGTCAGTCTCGGCAAAAGGTGATCAATGAGGTCAAGATGACTGAATTGTTGACTAATTTTAGGCTAGGTATGAAGTATAAGGACTTTGAAATTGATTTTTTAAGGTTTTGTTGAATTCAAGGGAAAGGCAATTTTGGGTGCGGGGATGAGGCACAACTTTTGCAGAGGTCTACTTGGGGAAAGATAGGCGATTATTTTGATGTCTTCAAAGTGATTGAATGGATAGATCTGACTGGTGAGAGGTTAAGGAGAGCAAGAAACTTTCAAGGGTTCTCCTTAAACAGATGAAAACATGGAAAATTAAACAAATTTAAAGGCAGAGCATAGCAAATTTATGGATTCTACCTTAACACTTCATTTTTTCAATTGCAGAAGATTAAAGCAGGAAAGTGGTACACATACACAACTTACAAGTACTGAAAGAAACACACCATCAAGACATAAAGCCACATGAATCCCAAATAGTGCTGCAAAACCCTGGTCTTTCCTTTGCCAAAAATGCTGATAAGATATGTATAATAGAGTATCAAAGCTATTCCCAAAAGTCCAACCTCTCACACTGAATGAAAATTTATATATATAGACTAAGCTATCCTTATTCCCTAACCTCTAGAGGTAGAGCTCCTCCTTCTAGGAGCAGTTTGAACAAATTCTAAACATGGAGCAAGAATCTAGATGACCAAACAACCTGCCTCTAAAAAGAAGGAAACTGATTCATTACATTAGTTTCTTGCTAACTTGTGAATGAATCATCTAGAAGAAGGTAGATAAGTGCCATGTTACCTTACATACATCAAATTACATCATGTTGGGTGAAAAATTACATCAAAGAGTGAAACTGGTGAAAACTAGCCGAATTCCTGAGCTGAAGGTGAAAAACTGGGCCAAAAACTGTATGCGTAGCGCCCCTGATCCCTATGCATAGTGCACATTTGACCCTGTTTTTGGGGCACTTTCTGACATCCAAATTGAGCTCATAAAAGCTCTTTGGAAATCCCTAGATGTCTACTTTCCAACCCAGGTGGAACTTTCCAATTTGACTCTCATTTGCCCCCTCAAAACGGAATTCTCCTAGAGGTACTTCCTGCAGTTGGAAAAGGTGGCAACAAGGTGGTTTTCATGATGTTTTTGGACATTTAGACCATCCAGATCTCAATGAAATTCTTCGGAAATGGCTGAACATGTGTATTTCTTCATGAAAAATCCAAAACTACAAGCCATTTTTCAATTGGACCTCCCAATCTTCAGGGTAGCGCGCTACGCCTAGAACCCAAAAACCTGTTTCTCAAGCCAAAAATTTCAAAACGAAAAAATTTTCTCCAAATTTGCCCAAATTTGGAGTGAAGACCCTCAGTCATGTATCTTGCTCAACTAATGAAGCCTCGGCCAAAACTCGAAGTGGATCATGCCTTTTGCGTTGCTTTTGCACTTTTCTCAAACGCCTCTTGAGGATCTTCATTCTCGCTTTGCAAACATGCATGCAAGCCCAATAGTGAGTCTTCATGTGACAAAGCATGTCCTTGTCCCTATTTGCCTTCGCCAACAACTTCTCCAAATGAGTGTTGACCTGGATGAGCATTGATTCCCGATCAATAGGTGTCAAATCACTGGGTCTCCTTTGGGCCAATTCCCGGTCTTCGCGGATCTTCCGCAGCTCATAAAGTTCATGCTCATCTTCCAACTGTTTGTTGCACTACTCCAAATAGTTGATCACCCACTTAGCCATCTGCAATTTCTTTTGCAGTGACTCATTCTAGGCCCTTTTTTCTCGGATGATCTCCTTTAGCTCGGAGCTAGGGGAGCTAGCATCAACATCAATGATATCCGTGTCCTGGCCTCCTGAAGGACCCTCATCAACCATGGGTCTCTTTCCCCTGTCCTGGATCTATACCTGTGCTGAAGATGGAGGCGAGACCCCTTCCACATGATGTGGAGATAATACTCGTTATGCTGATGAAGTCAACGAGACCCCTTCCACATGATGTGGAGATAATACTCGTTGTGCGGCTGCAAATAAGGCCCTGTGGCCTTTCTGATATGTCACATATACTGGAGCATCAACATGCTCGGTCTCAGGAATGTCAAACTGCTGTGAAGGCCCTCCCTCATCATGAAATATCTCTGGTGGTGGATGAGGCGCTGTGAAAAGGTCACGAGAAATAAAATTCTCCCATGTAATGCCCTACTGTGCCAGCTGATGAATGACCACAATCTTGATCAATGCATAATGGTATATGCTCCTGTGCTGATGTGCTGGGCTCTTCTTTTGCACTAAAGGCACCATCCTCTCTATGTTGCGAAACATAAAATATGGGATGTTCATCAGACGCACCCTTGTAAAATGCATGAACAAACAGACATGGTATGCATAAAGACGCGAGAATCTGCCCTCACAACTGAAATACCGGATGATGAGTTTCATCAAAGGTGCAAACCGATCATTCAGGTAATGGAAAGGAAAAACTCTGCTCAAGTGTGTTACACAGTAATTTGTCACCGTTGGTCACCGTCCCTGTTACCCTTGTTTTCGTACATTGGAGGACGCTTTTCGGGACCTGTGACCAGTGACACAACTTAAAAACACTTGCATTGTATTCCCCTAAGTCTGAACTTCATATTCCCTGAAGACACCTTTTGAAGATTATCCTTAGAAAATGCTCTTTTTCCATTAGCGCGGGTTCACAGTGCCTTACCCGTGCCACTGACTCAGTTACTCAAAAGAGGGCGCGTCCATGGACGCTCTGTCATAGAGCAATGCCGACGCCACCTAAATTTGGATATGATTTTTAACCAGCGCGCACTCATATGTTTTTTCCTCTTTGTTCATGGAGTTCTCTGAGGGAAAAATCCTCATGGAAGTGATCGAGTGTCACCTTTTTATCCATGCAACTAAGTTCAATGGCTATTTAGGGATAATATTAATCTTCAGTAGGTGTCCTGATACAATGCATACTCCTTCCTCCTCCATCTATAAATGACTGTCCCCCTGCATTAAACCAACTAGTTTTGCTAGAGCTATTGTGAGTGCTGAGATAATGCTGGAGTGATAGTGAGAATTGAGGAGTATAGAGGGGTTACGCTGCCAAAATATTGAGAGAGAAGAGGTCACTTTGCAAGGCGTATTTAGCTGCTTGCCCAGTCAAAGGAGGTTCAACGTCAGAACCTTTGGTTGTAGTCTTTCTCTGTTTTTACTCATTAATAGACAACTATCATTATGGTTCCACTCATGTGTCTTTTAATGGTATTTGAGTTATATCTTTTCTGACCGATATATAATTGTATATACTAGATTTTACGCTTGTGTTTGTATCGTTCTTTGCGTGTGCAGGTGTCCATTCACGAGGAACGTGGGGATTGTGACCAGCCAGAGCAAAGGAACGGGAGCGGCGTTTCTTCTACAACTACTAGCGTTGGATTCCAGGTAGATCATCATGATCGATCTCTGATTTATGCAATTAGGAACCTGCTTGTAGCGTTGTGTGATTGTTTCTAGACCCATGTTGGGCTAGTGGGATCGCCTCTGTCCGCAGAGGGGATTTACCAGTTCAACAATTTGGCGACTCCACTGGGGAGAAGCTTGTTGTTTGTTTTTTGTGTTGTTTGATTTGTAAACTGTAGACGGAGCCTGAAGCATGGCCAGATAGCCTTCGAAACACTATTGCTATGCAGTAGTGAAGTAGATCAACGCCACTTCAGTCAATCTCCGGTTAGTTTACAAACTGAACAATTTTAACCTTGCCTTGCATGTCAAATTTTCTCTTGTTTACTAGTTTGAATAGCTTTCTGGATTGAAATTCTTGCTGTTTCTTGCTTGCTGGCCTTTTTAGATACTAGAAACCAAGCCTGGGACTACCTGTTTTATTTTTTTGCCTAGAAAACTTGATTAGCGCGGTTTGTCTCCTGACAGTCGTGCTGGTTGGCGCATGTTGCTCTCATACAACCCGCGCCAATCTCTGTATATCGCGAGTTGCAGTCTGACAGTCGCGCCAGACTTGTCAATTTTTTCAATTACCTTGTTTGTCAGCCTTTGAGCTTGGATCTTTGTCTTTTTGCTTCTTTTACACCTCCTGGAAGTTTGTTGGACTGTTATCTGGCTGGTTGTTCTTTACATCCTTCATTTGTTTGCCTCTTTCCATCGATTTTATATCTTAGCCCTTGTGGCTTTGCTTATCGAGCCTCCTGTCGGATTTGTGGATTGTTGATCCAGTCGGTTTATTCATTGTTTTCCGCATCCTTCTAGTAGTTGTACAAGTTTTGCATTATATGCTGCAAGTACCTCACTTTTAGCTTGTTTATTTCTTGCCTGACTTCATTGGGACTTAGATTACATAGTTCTTTGAAGATCTTGGTGTTTTCTTTGCTTTGATAGGTCATTTTTCATGTTTCAGATCTGGTTCTAGATTCCTTTGAGTGGATTATCTGTTTAGTGCATATCTCTTGAAATCTGTTAAGTGCATCATACTATTTTCAAAGAAGAGAAAAAACAAAAAGATTTTTGCTTTTCATTAATTAGCATTTTGTGTTAATTTTTGCTTTTAAAAAAGAAAAAGAAAAAGATTTTCCTTTCTTGTTATTAGCTGCATTAGGATTTTGTGATCGTTTTGTTTGTATGAAAATCTCAACTCTTCTGTAGATAGAATTCATTCAATGGAACGATACAATTTTCGCATATAGTTGCATTTAGGAAGTTTCAAGAGACCACATACGGTAAGACCGAAAACTGAAACTTAATCAAAGATAAACCGTAAAATGGATTCAATGAACCTAACAACGCATTGAAACATAACGCTCACATTCTAGAGGTCTAGGTTAGAGACGTGTTCCGGCGTCTTTAAACCTGGTAGTTTATCGTTGAGTGGTTGGGTGATTCCTCCACGGTGAAACGGTAGGTGCCAGTACGGATTGTGCTCCCACGTACCATCGAGTATATATTGGGAGACCCCTATAGGCTTGCAACCTTTCATCCATAGGAAGCTGAGTCTGCCGCACTACAAGCCATAATGCACTGAACACAACATTCGGGAAGATTGACTGCAGTACGGGAAGTCCTTGGTGTTCATCTGATCGCCAAGGTGTATAAGCAGTTTTACGGATTGTTTGGCAAACCTTTTACCTAGTTTTCCAGAGTAGCCACTTTTGATCCTTTTCAGACTCTCTAACAGAAAAGGTGTAAGTGAGCAGCTTGTCACTTCGTGCTCATTAAACAATTGAAGGAGACTAGAGTCATATTTTTGTCCTTTTCTCGACTCTTTAAAAATGAAAAGGTCAAGTTAAGTGTCTTAAAATCTATTTGGCCACGATCACACAACCCGGTTAGATTTTGTTGCGTTAGTCTGAGTAGGGACTGGTTTCGCTAGATTCCCTAGGATTTGTGTGAAGTTTCATCCTGGCGAAACTACCAATCTCGTCTTCCGAGAGTCCGGTTGTGAGTCAAATTCTCCCTATTGTTCCAAGTATAAAACCGATCAGCTCTCATGCTCCAGGCAACGAGGATTATCAATTTTATACGAACCCCATTTGGGAACCTTCTCAAAATGGTATCCCTTTTTGGGAATATACTTCTCCTCATAAACCTTTTCCTTCTGACATGGAAAATCCATCACCTACTATGACTGACGAATCCGGCATGCCAGGGGACGAGATTCCTAGCACAATGGAGTCTACACATGTTAGTAGGACTGCTACTACCACGGGACTGCCTCTTGGATATAGAGCATTGCGTGATTTTATATCATCTCCTTTTCCAACTTCTATTTGGTCACCACCCGTCTTTTCCAATACAGAGCCTTCATCCTCTTTATTTGCAGGCTTTGATCCTACATCTAATGCCTCACTTGGGGGGTAGTATGATCAGTATCTACCACCCTTTGGTACTGGGACAGGTCAGCTGTCAGTTGGAGAGCTTTCGGTTCCACTATCCATAGATTGGGGTTCTACCTCTTATCATGGTGATCAAGCGTCGTATGCTCAACCTGAAAAACCACACCAGCAAAATCTACAAGGACAATCCTTCCAAGGAAATCCTTTTGCTTCTAGTGGTCCCTTTTTCACTCCTCATACACAACCTACTGGTAACCCAGGCCAACCTTCCATTCAACAAGCTCAACCTGGTATCCAGCAAGGTTCTCATACTGGACAAACTGGTCAATCGTTTGTTAACCCGAATCAACCTAACGTCCAATATACCCAAGTTTCTGGCCAAGCTGCCCAAACAATTGGTCAACCAACTATCTAGTATACTCAGTCTTCTGGACAAACTAGTCACCCTCAAACACAACCATCTGGTATGGTAGGACAACCCTCTACTGCGCATCAGCAGGGAGGCCAACCTCAGTATCAGTAGGGAGGCCAACCTCAGTATCAGCAGGTAGGCCAAACTCACTATCAGCAGGTAGGCCAACCTCAATACCAGCAAGGTTATCCTTCTGCTCAGATAGCCCAAGGTTATCCATCTACTGGCGCTGCTCAACCTGGCACCTGGACCCAAGTCGGATCCCAAAATCCATCTGGTTCTCAAATGCAGGCTAGAGGTCAATCTCAAACGTTTTATCAAACTCAGCCTGGGTCTCAAACTCAATTTGGGGTTCCACCACACTACGGTTACCAGCAACCTCAAGGCCAAACTTTGTTTTCTCCTTACCAAAATTATCAACAGCCACATGCTACTTCTGCAGCATCGTTTGGTAATCCATATGCTGGAGGGAAAAACACAAATCCCTATGGCCAGCATACTATGGGGGCAAATCCATCAGGGCTAGGCCCTTGGGGGCCACCACCACCTGGTTGGAACCCGGGTGTCCCATCATACCAGTAGCCCCAGATGTCATTTAATCCTCAGTTACCATTTTTAGCGACTTTAGAATTACCAGATGTGTCCAAATTGACTAATGATCCTATCCTTCATAATCCTTATTGGCCTCCGGTTCCCACCAAAATTCCTGGTGATTGCCCGAAATTCGATGGTAAAGCTAATGAAGATCCACAAGCTCATGTCATGACTTATCATCTATGGTGCTCATCTAACTCATGGCTTGATGATTCGATTCGGCTTCGCCTCTTTCAAAGGACTCTCACTGGCTGCGCCGCTAAATGGTATATTGAGCTAAATCGTGGATCTTTTCAGGATTTCAACTCGTTGGCTATGGCATTCCTCACTCATTTTCAGTTGCCCATTCGTTATGAAACGGGCACGCACCTCTTCACATCATTACGACAATCAAACGCTACGCACATCTCTGATCACATTCATGAATGGAGATGGCGTAGGCGTATGATTAAATTTTGGATTCCCGACTAGCTTCTTACGGATTGGTTCACGACTTCGTTCGTCCCTCCAATAGCTCGGGACATTGCTATGGGAGCGTGTGTTACTGAAGAGCAAGCTATCGCGCGTGCTCAATACCTCGACTTAGTTTATTCTCAGTCAGGTACATTATATGATTATTTTCCTGATGCCCCTCGACCTGGAACATCCAAAGCACCGCCAACACCTACAGTTGACGGCATTATTGGGTCTGTGAGTTCATATTCCAAGAAAAATTCCGCAAACCCTGGGAAGCAGAAATCAAATACTTCAAATGAAAACACTTCCCAGGTTACACCTCCTTCTAAACCTACCTCCGAGGTTAATGCCGTTCAGTCAACCAAGACAGACAAAACCTCGAAATCAAAAAAGAGAGAGAAAGGGAAAAATAAGTCGGAACAACCTAAGCAGGAACAACCAAAACCTCAATCTGAGGAGAGTGCCAAACGCAAACCCAAGTATCCTTGTCTTATCTGTGATGAGGATCACTATACCAAGGACTGCCCTCGGCGGTCTGAAGTTAGTCGTTTGTTGAAAGGCGCTCTTGGGGTCCCTGCGGTGCTTAAAGAACCCTTTCCTTCACAACAAACTCAAATGGTCACTGACCCCTCTCAACCTCCCTCTTCCTTCGGTTCCCAAGTGTTTATGGCGGGAACGGTCCTTGTTAATATCAGTACTTGAACAAAATATTATCCGTCTGCCGGCAAGGAGCCTGAGGTTCCCCCCAGTGCTCCTCCGTTCAGTTCAAGCCCTCTCCACATCGAGAGACCTAGAACTGAAATGTGTATTCGACCCCCTCCAAAAGGAGTACTCCGGAAATCTTCTTACAACCCAAATGATCATGCTGCTCAGCACTATAATATCGTTGAGGATTTAGCCCAAACTTCGTTGACTATGTCCGCTTTAGAAGTTCTCCAGAGCTGCCCCTCTCAGAGGAAGTCCTTTCTATCCGCTATCGGCGGCATAGATCCGGCAGACTCGGATTTGATTACGTTCGATTTAGACCGCCATACTCAGAGACTGCCTCCCCAAATTGTCTTTCTCATACAGGTTGTTATTGATAAGAAAACTATCCATCGCATAGTCATTGATGAAGGTGCTTCAACTTGCATCATGTATGTCGCCTGTTTGAAAGCTATTGGGTCTCCAACATTGAGTCAGTCTCCCACAACCTTGGAAGCTTTTGATGGTAGAGCATCCCGTCCTTATGGTATTCTCCCACGTTTACCCATTTCTTTAGAAGGAAAAACGGTCGAGATGGAAGTTGAAGTCGTTGATGCTACTCTAACCTACAACCTCCTTCTTGGACGCAGCTGGATTTATGCGATGCAAGCTGTTGCTTCATCTTACTTTCGTATCATTCGCTTCCCTCACCAAGGGAAGATTATTATGGTCGACCAACTGAATTTTTTCGCTTCCTCTTCTGAAGGAACTATCCCTTTTGTGGAGCATACCTCCAAATCATTTGAGAGTTTAGGTCACGGAATTTTTAAAGATCCTGCCCTTATGGGTGTTTTTCTAGCCTCGCCTCCTAATGTCGCTTCCGTCAATATGATTTCTACTTGTCTTGATCCATGGATCATTCCTCCCATCGACCAAGTAGATTCATGGGGCGACCAGATGCCGTTGAGTCCAGCCGAACTCAACTATGTTGAAATCGTAGCTGCATCGGCTCCTCTTTCTAACGTTGCTCTTTCGAGCAAAATTTTCCACACATTCACTCCATCCTTAGGGATTGCAGATCAAACTTCTTCGGATCCTTTAAAAGAAATATTTTCTTCCGACGAAGCTATTATAGAGACTATGTCTCTCGAGGAACCTCCTTGGCAAGCTACCCATCATTGTTCCTCGTTGCTCTCTGTCCCTCAGGATGTGCCACCTCCTATTCAATGGTTTGCTACTCGTTTCCCATTCCGATTCCTTCAGTCACCTGTTCAGGTTTACCAAACCTCTTTTGAAGGTAATATGGCAAACATTATGCAAACCCAGCCTATTGACATCTCTATTAAACCAGGGATCGTCGAGCACGTTCATATCGGAGTCACTTGTACTCCGAAGGAGATTCAACTTTATTCGAACCTTTTTCGCGAATTTCGTGACGTTTTTGCTTGGTCCTATGAAGAAATGCCCGGCATTGATCCTAGCATAGTGGTGCATGAAATCATCACGTACCCAGGTGCTAAGCCTGTTCGTCAACGTTTACGTCAAGTACACCCCCGAAAGGCTGTAGAAATCAAGGCCGAAGTAGAAAAACTTCTTAAAGCAGGTTTTATTTATCCTATCCCACTCACAGATTGGGTTTCTAATATCGTACCTGTCACTAAAAAACAGGGCACTATTCGAGTTTGTGTTGATTACCATGATATCAATCGGGCCTGTCCTAAAGATAATTTCCCCACACCATTCATTAATCAGATTATTGACGAGTGTGCGGGAAGCGAGATGTATTCCTTTATGGACGGTTTTTCTGGTTACAACCAGATCAATATTGCTCCTGCTGATCAACACAAGACTGCTTTCATCTGTCCGTGGGGTACCTTTGCTATTAAGAAGCTCCCTTTCGGTCTCAAAAACGCTGGCGCTACCTTCCAACATGCAATTTCCTACGCTTTTCATGACATCTGACACATTGTACAGCCTTACCTGGATGATCTTCCAGCTCATTCGGCCAAGCATCAGGACCACCCTGCTCATCTTCGCGAGATATTTCTTCGCTGTCGACACTACTGCATCAGGCTTAATCCTCATAAGTGTGTCTTCTGCGTAGAATCGGGTCGACTTCTTGGATTTTTCATCTCCCACGAGGGCATCCGCCTGGATCCCCTCAAAGTCGAAGCTATAGTGAATCTCCCTCCCCCTACTACCTTACAACAATTGCAAAGTCTGCAAGGAAAAGCGAATTTTTTACGTCGTTTTGTTCCGAACTACGCCGAAGTGGCTAAAGGTTTTACACGCCTGCTTAAAAAGGATGTCCCTTTTCATTGGGATGCTGTGGCTCAAGAATATTTTGAGCGTCTCAAGGGTCTCCTTGTCTCTACTCCATTGCTTTGCCCTCCAAATTATCATCGTGACTACATCCTGTATTTAGCCGCCGCCGACACCACTATCGGTATGGTTCTTGTTCAAACTGACGACAATGACATGGAGCATGTCATTTATTATCTCAATAGAAACCTCCTTGATACAGAAACTCGATATGCACATGTCGAGAAGTTGGCATTAGCCGTTGTTTGCGCTATCCAACGTTTCCGCCATTATATTCTGTTGCGTACTACTACAGTGATTTCAGATTGCAACCCCATGATGTATATCTTGTCA
Organism: Pinus taeda; assembly: GCA_000404065.3. Lineage (NCBI taxonomy): Eukaryota > Viridiplantae > Streptophyta > Pinopsida > Pinales > Pinaceae > Pinus > Pinus taeda. Next base: position 34,917 of record APFE030884495.1, on the reverse strand, counting down.
CGCCAGTTGCTGGGGGGAAAATACTCTAAGTGGATTGTCATCCTCCAAGAGTTTGACTTGGAGTTCGCTACCACCAAGTCCAAGAAAAAGCTGGTTTTTGCTGAGTTAATTTGCTCTTTGCCATCTTCTTCTTCGCCATCTCACACCGAAGGTCATATTCCGGATGAGACTCTATTTCTCATCAGCACCCTCGACCCCTGGTATGGTGACATTCTTACGTATTTGCAAATGTCCTCCTTCCGCCCGGGCACTTCCAAAGATGCTCGGCGAAGGATTCGTCATCACTCTCAACCACATCGTATTATTGGGGATACCTTATATCGCCTCGGCGCCGACTCTGTTCTCTGCCGTTGTCTTACTCACGAGGAAGCTGAGAGAGTCTTGAATGACTGCCACTCAGGTGCTTGTGGCGGTCATATGTCTGGCTATGCTACTGCTCAAAAAATTCATCGTGCTGGCTATTTTTGGCCTTCCATCTTCAAGGACTGCATTCTTGCGGTCTGTTCCTGTCACGAGTGCCAAATTTTCCAACGGAAGATGCGGGCACCCCCTGCTCCTTTGCACCCTGTTGTTACCGTCGGCCCTTTTGCCAAATGGGGCATTGATTATGTCACCTGTAACCCTCGCTCGGCCAGGGGGCATGGGTTCATCATCGTTGTCGTCGATTATTTTACTAAATGGGCCGAGGCGATGCCTACTCTGAATGAAGACGGTCACACAGTGGCGCAATTTTTATTTAATCATGTTATTTCGCGATTCGGTGTCCCTCAAGCCATCGTCACTGATCACGGAAAACATTTCCGGAATCATATGATGACAGAACTAACAACCCAGTTAGGCTTAAAGCACGATAGTTCTACTCCGTACTACCCTCAGTCCAATGGCCAAGTTGAAGCGATCAAAAAAATCTTGGTTATGATGCTTCAGTGTACTGTTGGCATGCACAAGTCTAACTAGCATTTGATGTTATTCCCTACTTTGTGGGCTTATCGAACTTCCGTGAAGGATGCCACTGGTTTCACTCCATTTCAACTAGTCTATGGACTAGAGGCTACCCTTCCAATCGAGTGTGAAATCCCTTCATTAAAATTAGCCGTCGAGCTACTTCCTAACACTACCCCATTAGAAGAACGTCTCCTTTATCTGGAGCATTTAGATGAGACTCGTCGCCTAGCTTATTTAGCTATCGAAACGCAGAGGAAGCGAGTCAAATCTCACTTTGACCAGGCTGTTCGTCCACGTTCTTTCAATGAGGGAGACTTAGTTCTTCTATATGATCAGGCAAACGAAAAGCTAGGACCAGGAAAGCTCGAATCCATGTGGCTAGGCCCTTATATTGTCAAGAAAGTTTTGGAAAAAGGGGCCTATGAGTTAATTGATTATGAAGGAAATCCTCTCATGCAACCTCGAAATGGGCTGTATTTGAAAAAGTACTACGCGTGATGCTAAGTACGCTTCTTTTTTGTATATACATGTACTCTAGCAAGTGTGTTGTGTATGTGTGTTAGAGTTTTTATAGACGTGATTGTCGCTTGTCGCTTATTGTGTCTTTCGCTTCTTGTGCAGATGTCTAATACGCCTTATATTGGTTTCGCTGATGGTGCCTGTCGCAGTACTCGTAACTTATCCTCTACGGCATGGGTGATCTATGATCCTCATGGTGAGCTGATAGATCTTCAAGGTGTCTGTTTGGGTCGTACCATGAATAATGTCGCCGAATATTGTGCCGTAATCGAGCTCCTTACTGAAGCAATTAATCTCGGTATTCAGGCATTAGTGGTAAACCTGGATTCTCAACTTGTCGTCCTCCAGCTCAATAGGCGTTATTCCATCAAAGACCATCATATTTTAAGGTTGTATTTACGTCTAAGATTGTTAGAAAGGAATTTTGAATTTATTACATATCAACATATTCCACGACAATTGAACACATTATCTGATGCATTGGCTAATCATGTATTAGATAGACATTTGCGAAATTTGTAAACAAAACATTATACAAGCAAGCACATGAAAACACAATAAGAAACCATAATCATATGTATATATATGTGTGAGTCAAAATGTTCGCGCCCCACACGTTACAAAAAATAATACATGTCCAAAGTCTATAAAGCGCTGACAACGTACTCCTCAAAAATATGCAAAAATGAAACCTAGGCATCTAAACACGGTTATGCTCATGATAGCATGTCACCGCTCACACCAAACGTCTCAACAAACGATGGACACGAGTAGACACTCCCACCGTGTGCCTCTGATAAGCTCTAGGTACATCCGCCAATCTTCCGTAGTCTGGAAAATCCATCGATTAAGTGCCTCGAGGTTCTGCACGAGATTCATCCTCACCCTCTATCTGAGGACTCTACTGCGGGTGTTGTCTGCTACTGCGGCCACATTGTGGGGCAAGTCAGCCTGGTCGCTCGTGCACAACATTGTATACATATATAGACGCTTGTGAAGAAATAGCCACTGTATTAACAAAAAAAAAAAAAACTAGAATACATAAAAATACATTAAAAAACAAGAAGTTCCATTTAACCCAGACATTCTCATCCCAATCCTCTCCGTTAGGCAAAGGGAGATCGGGATCTCCAGTGAAATCCATGCCCGCATAGGGCCAGTCCTCAATGACGATCATCTGGTGTCGAAGCCAGATAAAGAACTCGAGCTTCCAGGACATCTGTTGGCCCCCTCCTCCTCTGGGCATAAGCTCTGCCCATCGATGTAACCTCGGTTCCCTCAACACTGGGTCTGCTATTATTCCTCCAGGTACCCGGAAGCTCGGTAGTCGCTCTAGAAAGAAGGTCACAATGATCGACCCATACCCAAACTGTTTGTTTCCATCTCGCTTACACTTGGTAAGCTGTCGTTTAATGTTGGTCGTCACCGCCGTGGCCCAATTGAACAATGTCGGATGGAGACACTCAGTGGCCAGCAACAAATGATTTTTGCTGGCCTCATGGGGCACCTGTATCCCAGCTGCCCGAGTAATAGTAAATAAAATGACTCGCAGAATCAAGCTAGGCACAGTGTTGATATCTATCTTCCTGCTGTTTGCTCCAAATCGTACTCCAGGACACACTCTTGCCTTCACCTCCTCGATCTTCTCCCCTGAAGGTCGACTGCCTATCAAAATAGGACGTGCACCTCGCCGTGATAACCCAGTGATGAAATAGACATCGGAAACATCCAACTCCAATGTCTGATCCTTCAGGCGAAATACCTGATCCTCTACATCCCAAGCATCTACTATGAAGCGTAGTAGCTCAGGTTGTGCACGTAGGTATGAAGTATGGAAGAATTTTTTCAATCCGCAGTCTCTTAAAGCATTCATGTAGTCATCGTCCTCCAAAGCCAGGGCATCAACTTCATTATGCTCTCGTTCCTTCCATTCTAGAACCATTTTTAGCGAAATCTTGCAACCAAAGGCAAAATTTCAATTGTTAAATAATTATTGAAACATAAATTGAAATAATTTTGTGAATTTAACGGTCCAATTTGGTGAAAAATGAGATCGCGCAGTTGGCGCGACTGTTTCTAAAACAGTCGCGTTAATGGCACGACCCCTATAGGGAGAAATCGCCATTGGCGCGGTCCCGTGCTGGAAACCCGCACCAATGGCGCAGCCCTAAAAATTTGCAAATCCCTTTGCAGGGAGCTGAAATGTGGACAAAAAACTTGAAAAATGGAATGAAAACAAAGCTAGAGATGAGGCCTCTTACCTGTTGCAGACGGCGGCTCGAATGGTCTCCTGGATCAATCGCAATCAGCAGCTGAACTTTGCACTAAAAACCCTCCAACAGTGAACTCATAAGGTAAAAAGTGAAAAGTAAATTTATTTTTTACTATTTTACTATTTATAATACTATTTTGACCTAAAAATACATTAAAAAAGATATTTTTGAGTATTTTAAGGATATTTTCATGTCGAAATGGGTTTTATGCTGTTTTTCAAACGAGCTTCTTTTTAACTTTTTCAAGCTCGGTAAAACATGAGAAAATGTTACTTATGGTCTGCTTTCAGCTCTTTTCCTGACCTTTTAAAAGAGGAAAAGATAGCCGAGTTATCCCTCTTGGCTCGTTAAAACGTTACTAAAGGGGCGGTCGTTTTAAGTTCTTTTATCGACCGTTAAAATATAAAAAAGATTACGAGGTTTTGTCGTTTCAAACTCGTTAATGGTTACGAAACGACGTGGTTTTGATCACTTATCTACTTTTTCAAGTCGAAATCACTATTCATGAAAATTACTCCTCAGTCGTAATGATCGGGTGGTTCTTTCGGGCATCATTTTATACTTTTTTGGGCTCGAGAGACACAACTTTACGAAAAAGGACCTCTGGAGTTTTCTTTTCTGTGTCTTTTGCAAACTCTCTAAACATGAAAAAGACTCCGAGTTTTACCTGTGTCGAACTCGTTAAACCCTGACGACATTGGACTCGTCATTATGACAAGATTCGAGCTTCTCCTCCCTAGGGCTCGTTAAACTGTTACTAGGTTGGATTCGACCGAAGGTCGAACTTATACTACAAGCATATGCTATCCCCATCAAGCTCGTTAAAAATAATTGGGGTACTCGCCAGAAATGGTGGGGGAAAAAAAGAAAGTTTTGGAACCATAATTATTGTCGTGTCGGCAATATGTCGCTCTTGAACATGGCACTTCTCTGCTTTCGTGTCGGGGTGGGGATATCTCATCTTGTTTTTTCACTTGCCTCCATGGGTTTGGGTAATCCTATTTGACCTCTCATCTACTCATTGCCTCGTCATCATGACCTTTGATCCATTGATGTCAAATACTGCCAACTCCACTGTCGTTCCGCCGATATGTTCAAGAGAAGTTGACCTCTGAAAGAAACCACCTCTGTCTGAAGTTCAGAAATCTTAAATTCACAACATTGTCTCTTCCCGTCTCGTGTCGATGATGTGGGAAACATTATGGCCCACCTTCGACGAAGATCACTTCCTGTCGACTTCAGCTCATTATCCAGGAAAGTGACCTAAAGACTCCC
>APFE030884495.1:0-28231 GCA_000404065.3 Pinus taeda | reverse complement strand
TTTTATGCTTGTGCTTGTATCGTTCTTTGCATGTGCAGGTGTCCATTCACGAGGATCGTGAGGATTGTGACCAGCCAGAGCAAAGGAACGGGAGCGGCGATTCTTCTACAACTACTAGCATTGGAATCCAGGTAGACCATCATGATCGATCTCTGATTTATGTAATTAGGAACCTGCGTGTTAGCGTTGTGTGATTGTTGCTAGACCCGTGTTGGGCTAGTGGGATCGCCTCTGTCCGCAGAGGGGATTTACCAGTTCAACAATGAGTTAACTAGATGATCAATCAATGTGAAAAAAGTTACACACCCTTGAATGAACCTATACCAGTTCTACTAACATTGAGAATTAGTTACATTGACAATAACTCAAATTAACTAAAATATGTTGCTACAAATTAGCAAACAATCATGTAGAATTTAACTCAAGTGTCTCCAACTTGAATTTCCTAAGTTAGCTGAGTGACAAGAGCCATCTCACGTTAGTTATCTACCTCCAAGTATTCTACTGAAATTGAAACTTAAATTTCTCCTAATTTAACCAAGGGAAAAATAAATAAGGAATTTCTTGTTGCATTTTCAAGATGCGCTCTCAGCAAGAAAGGTATTATCAAATACCACAATCCTGCTTCTAAGGAACTCAAATTTACCTCTTGACAAAGCCCTTGTCAAAATATCAACATCATGTTCCTCTGTCGATATGTATTGCAACAACATAATCCACCTCTACACACAATCTTGTTGATGGTGATACCAGATGTCGATATTCTTGGACTGATCATGAAATACTAGATTCTCAGAGATTTTGATACAACTCTTATTGTCACAGTAAATCACTGTGGGATCTATCTTCTAAAAAAATAACCAAACAATAATCTTTCTCAACAATATAGCCTCACATGTTTCTTTTCAACTTAGAGCCATGTACTCTGCTTGTGCTAAGTTGAGTGCCACAGGTCTTTGCTTCTTGATGTACCAAGAGTTCTCTTCCTATCTAATGGACTCCCCGACCAATATTCATCTATGAAGCCTTGCAGATTCACTCCCTTTGTCCACCTATGCCAAATACCAAACTGAGTAGTGCCTCTGAGGTATCTCAACATGTGCTTTGTCCTTCCAATATAGCTTGGTTGGCTTAACCAAGGCTTGACTATGTTGTTTAATTGCATAACACATGTCTAGTAATGTCTTCACCAAACACATATGTGAATCCACAAGGTGCCTATAAATGGTAGCCTCCACTTCCTCATCTAAAGTGGCATCCTCTTTCCTTTAGTTACCTGCTAGAGGAGTGTCCATGGGCTTTCTACTCTCCATGTAGAAGTTCTTCAATATATTGTTGGCATGCATGCCTTGAGAGACAAACATTTCCCCATCTCACTTTCATACTTCCAAACCAAGTAAATAATGCATGAGTCTTATGTCCTTCATCTTGAACTCTCTTGCAAAGTCCTCCTTTCAAGATCTGATCAGCTACTCATCACCAGTAAGGATCAATCCATCGACATATAAAGAAATAATCAATCATTTAACTTCTACCACAATGTGATAAGGGTTTTCATTTCTTCACTTTTTTTTTAGGTCCATATGGTGAGATAGCTATTGATCCTGGTATATCAAGCATGGGGTTCTTCCTTTAGTCCATACAATGGTCGCTTGAGTTTGCACACATATGGCTCTTTGTCCAAAGTCTCAAACCCCTCAGGCTACTCAATATACACCTCTTCCTAAATAACTCTAATGAGGATAAATTAGGTCAAGGCTTCAAGTGTGCAATGAAAAGTATAAAGAGGAGCTAGATATCAGTGTGTTATAGTGAACTTAAGGTTTTTTCAATGTAGTATAGGTCTGAGAGTTTAATAGATCATAATGAGCGTGTATAAGCATGAATTCATTAGTCATAGAAGAATAGAAACACAAGCATGATTTTCCACATAAACGGAGCCTAAATCTAAGAATTATGTCTATATGACTACAAGGAAAATGATAAGAAGAATATAAATCATGAAAAGAGCAATGATTTCATCAATTATAAATTGATCTAAAAGGAAATTAACACCATAGAATCACTAAACAAATATTTTTGAAATATAGCTGCAACCGCTCCTTGATTAGCTGTAAGAAAACATAAGGTACAAGCCTCTCCAAAAAAGTCCAACCCTTCTCTCTGAATGAGAAATGATAGATATAGACTCAATCAAATAGCTTCTCCACCTTGAGGAGTCGAATTCCTAAGTAGTGGAACTGTTTCCAAGATTCTCTCAACCAACAAGTGAGAGTGAGAAGGTCAAAAAGAAACTCTTCTCTTAGACTTTGATCTGAGCTTTGCTTCCTTTATGAGGCATAATAAAAAATAAAAACGACCTATCATGCTTATTTATTCATGATTACATCATCTAAACCTCGAACTACTAATGTTACATCATGATTTTAACTTTGACCAAGTCCAACTAAGAACTTGCGAAATTACATAGTGAAATTTTCAAATAAAAACTCAGAAATTTTTCATAAGCACAACGCCAACTTTGAGGCCACTTTTAGGTGTCTTCTAGAGGTCAAATTATAGATTTGAGAGAACGGTCAACTAACCTTTCCTGTCTAGTTTCAGACCATCTTGAAAATTTTAAAATGAACCATGGGAAGGGCTACACAAATTTATTCTCCCAAGGTGACTCTATAAGCGTAGCGTCCATCTGAAGGAGGCAAAAAAGTGATTTCTTGAGGGTTTTTTGCCTTATTTACCTATCAGAAGCTTAGATTTTGGTTCTGAATCCAAATATGAAAGCCATTTTCCATTTGGAGGTTTTCACACTAAGTGCAGCATCTAGGTCACTACATTTATAACTTACACTGTGTTTTTAAAAACAATAAAAAAACATCAAAATTTGAAAATGAAAAAAATTTCTTCAAATATTTTGAAAATCGGTTCCACTTACTTAACTGTACATGGGGAGTTTGTTAAAATTGGAAAATAGGGTCAAACTCCATCTGGGTATTCTTATTCATGACAACCGATATTTTTCTTGGATTCCTCTCATCGAGAGGTATATGATTGATCTAAATATCATCCGATTCCAATAATTATTCATGGAGATATGAATTTATTTGTGTTATGGGATAATTTGTCAAGGTCGTCCAACAACCAAATTGCCCCCATCTATCCTCAACATTTTACTATAAAAGGAGGTGGCTTGTAAGTCATTTGTTACTCATCTCACATGATCTTTCTTCTCCACTCGTTTGGGTTTTGGTGGAAGGAAAAGTCACTAAGAGTATACGTTGCCCTAATGGATGCCCTAGACCTTAACACTATCATGGAGGAGGATTTAATGAAGCTACAATAATGCAGCAAGGAGAGATCTAATTGTAGGTCTAGGAGAGACCCTGTTCGTTGTCCTAAAAGGATTCCTATATGTTGTTGAGTAAAGGATGCCTAAATATTATGCGATATCATGGAAGGGATGCCTAATTCCTATATGCTATCATGGAAGGGATGCCTAAATCCTATATTTTGTCATGGAAAGGATGCCTAAATCCTATATGTTGTCATGGAAGGGATGCCTAAATCCTATACATTGTCATGGAATGGATGCCTAAATCCTATATGTTGTCATGGAAGGGATGCCTAAATCATATACGATTTCATGGAAGGGATGCCTAAATCATATACACTGTCATCCTTATGCTAAACATTGTCATGGAGGATGTAGTCTCCTAGCTGCAGTACACGCAGCAAGAAGGGACACATACTATGTGAAGGGAATGCCTTAAAAAAAAGTTTGAAGAGGATTTCATCTAGCCCTATCCACAATAAAGGAGGTCTACTCTCAGCTGAAGATATGCATCCCTAGCTGCAGTAACCACAAGTCTGATCCGTAGCTATTGTACAACCCTCACTCTCAGTCCAAACAAGGTGACTACAATGTTGTCATATCTGGCCCATCCACTGTAAGGAACAACACCTAAGCTCATCAAGTGAAAGGTAATTTGGCCACAGTAAAAGAGGTTTCAATGTTGAAGTTACTTGAGGCCTCAACATGTTGTTAAGGGGTTCTAAATTCACAATAGATGACAACATTATACTAAGGTAATGAATAAGCTTGTTCCAAGATTTATCTAGGCCAGTTGAAAAATTTTACAAGTTACATCTTGCCACTTTGTTAGGCTACACGTCATAGCAAGAAACTAAGGTTGTCCTGAGGTCACAATGTAGCATGTATTATATAATGGTGCAACATAGTGCATAGTGATGGGTATAACAATGATTGTAGTGCAACACAGTGATGCATATTGCAACATGATGAATAGTGCAATGTGATGATGGACATGCTGATGGTGCAACATGATGAATAGTGCAGTGTGATGATGGACATGGTGATGTTGCAGCATAGTGGTGATGGACATGGTGATGGTGCATCATGGTGCAACACAGTGATGATGGACATGGTATGATGGTGCAACATGATGCAACACAGTGATAGGTACAACAAGGTGATGGAATCACTTGTGTTCAGATTAGCTACCTCATGTGACATATTCTTAGAGAAGATATTTGCTCTTATTTTGACAGGTCAAAGTGTTGACTTTTGATGTATATGTACTATCTCTCTCTTTCTCTGTTGAACTATTGACAAACATAAGAAGAATTGATCAAAGGTTTCCCCACTTTGGGGTTTGTCCCTGTTGGCACCACATCTTGTGTCCTCTTGTCTTGGCTTGTCTTCTGTGGTTTATTTTTATGTTCTATGTGCATTTTAATATCACGCTAAATGTGATTGCTAATATGGAATTGATATTGAGTTAATATGGAAAATTGAAGTAAATCTTCTATCAGCATAAAAAATACCTAAAATTAACATGGTATTAGAGGTGAGGCGAATACAAATCCCAAGAAAGAGTGAAAGAGAAATCACATCCATCTAGTGGATCTTCCACCTCCTCTAGGCTGAGAGTGCTAGAAATGACCTAATGGATGAGTACCTTGCTACTGGAGCAAAGGTCTCCTCATAGTCAATTTCCTCCACTTGAGAGAACCCATTGGCCACAAATTTGGCCTTGTTTTTGTCTGTGCTCCTATCTATTGCATGATTTACCTTGTAAATCCATCTCTAACCAACCACTGATTTGCCTGTTAATCTTGGGACCACTTCCCAAATATTTTTTTTGACAATGTAATCATATTCCTCTATCATAGAATCAACCCATAGTGGTTACTGCACTTCTTCCTTGAATGAGGATGGTTATGTCTCAACTAGATCACTCATTAGAGCCATGTACCTAGTGTACTAATCTAGTGACCTCCTATGTCTATGTCGTGATGTGGTTTCTCCCACATTCTCTCTATAATTATATAATAATATGTCAGTTTCTCTGGTCAACTTCCTTCCTTCTTTGGATGTCTTTGCTTGAGTGGACGTCTCCACTCTCTCCTCCTCTTCTTGTGGCTACTTCAAAACTTCATGAGGTTGTTCCTTTGGAGCTAAAATCTTCTGATCACACTACAACAGAAGCTCCCTCTAAAGAGAACACATCATTTCCTTACCCTCATCAAACTTCACATCCCATTTAACCACTATCATACTAATGGATGGAAAGTACACCCGACAGTTGTGAGGTGTATCACTGTACCCACAAATATGCCAAACTCTACTGTCGTCTCTACCTTTTTCCTTGCTTCCTTGGAAACATGACAATAGGTTGATGATCCAAAGATCCTGAAGTGTGACACATCTGGTTTCTTCCCTGAAAAATCTCCCTCTGGTGTACTCATGCCAATAATCCTTTGAGGAATCATATTCTAAAAATAGATCATTGTGTTGTATGCTTCAGCCCACAAGTGTAGAGGTAGGATTTGGTCATGCAACATTGTTGTTGTTGCTCCCACGATACTTTTGTTCTTCCTCTCAACCACCGCATTTTGTTGTGTGATATGAGGTGTTGTCAACTCTTGTCTAACGCCTTCCTTTGCACATAAATTTTTAAATGCATTCAACATGTACTTATCCGAATGGAAAATGGAATCTACCCATGGTATTCATCCACCCATGGAATTTACCCATGGTATTGTAAGTGGCATCCACCCATGGTATTCATTCACCCATGGTATTTACCCACCCATGGAATTTACCTATGGTATTGTAACCAAAAAAGGCTATAAGTAACAAGTCGCATTTTGTAAAAGGACAGATTTTCCACCACAATGTAGCCTTTACAGTTATTATTTGTTTCAATTACAAATTACAAATGAAATGAGCAACAAAAAATAAAAATAAAAAATCTTTGTGGTTTTTTTATTGTTTATTCTCCTCTTTTCTTCTGGCATTTCAATTTTTCAAATCTTGGGGTCTCTCCCTCCAAGTTCCATTTCAATTTTTTTAGATTTTGGGGGCCTCCCCTCAAGATCTGGATTAGTGGTATCATAGTAGGTTACGAATCCATAGGAATGAGGGTTTGATGCATATTTCAGTTTCAATTTTTTTCATAAATCTTCAAAAACATTCATGCACATGCTACGTCCTCCACAGAAAACTTTCTTGGGCCAAGCAGGAATAATTTTTCTTTTTTCATTTTTTTGTAGGAATTTTTTTGGGTGGCGAGTTTGCAAATTAGATATGAAACTTTTGGTGAAAAAATAAAAAAATAAAAAATAGTTTTGGATTTACTTCTGAAAAATACCCAAATTAAAAAAACAAATCAGCCAAATCAAAGTCCAGATGAGGGAGATATCGTTGATTTAAAATCAGCTATGTTGCAGAAATGTTTTTGACAACAATTCGTAGATGGCTGCTCTCCTATCATTTTTGTAGTTTTTGTGAAAAATTTCATAAAAAGGATTGTAGATCCGATCTCCTCTCAAAAAATCACCCAATTTATAATAAAAAGAATTGGTCGAAACGGAGTTTAGATGAGGGAGATATCGTTGATTTAAAAGTAGTTATTTTTTTAGAACTTTCGTGATGACGGAACAATTGCAGCATGAATCTAAGTTTTCAGAGTCCCACTATAGGGATTTCAAACACATGGGAAGATAAAAAAATGGTCATTATTGTTTTGAAATGTAGGTTATAATAAATATTATGAATTATATTGACCAAGTTATGTCCATTTTGAATTTGGAGCAGCATTCAGAGTGGGTTCCCTTTGGAGACGTGCCCTCTCACCCCACTTTAGTAGGAATTTTCTTCACATTCATCAGTTTCAACATAGTAGCATTTGGCTTGGGTTCTTTGAAGACGTTCTCTCCTCTCCCAGGCTATGTAGGCACCTGCTACTTCATCAACAATCAGCATCACGATAATGGTTCAACTGCAAAAAATCATTGTCATCGAAGTCCATTTGCTAGGCCACACGCTCTTAGTATCATAGTTGGTCAAAAGCATTACAGGGTATCTCTATCCTCAGATCTTAGTTTTTCATGGTTATGGGTCATCCACAAACCCAAACTTCATCGAAGTAAATTTTCTAGGCTGCACATTGTCAGTATCACAGTTGGTCATAAGAATTATAGGGTATCTCTATCATCAGATCTTCGTTCATCACGGTTATGGGTTAACCACACAAAACCCTTCTCTTCAGTGACTCTTCATATTCAACAAAGGATTCTCAGGAGGGAACTTTACACAATGGGGACCATTACTTCTTGTGGGAGGAATCATCCGAATGGAAAACGGCATCTACCATGGTATTCATCCACCCATCAAATTTACCCATGGTATTCATCCACCTATGGAATTTACCCAGGGTATTGTAAGTAGCATCCACCCATGGTATTCACTCACCTATGGTATTTTCCCATGGTATTGTATGTGACGTCAACCCATGGTATTTACCCACCCATGGAATTTACATGTGGTATTGTAATAAAAAAAAGCTATAAGTAACAAGTCACATTTTGTAAAATAACAAATTGCCCACCACAATGTAGCCTTTATAGTTATTATTTATTTTAATAAACAAAAATTATTTGTGGTTCTTTTATTGTGTATTCTCCTCTTTTCTGAAATTTCAGTTTTTCATATCTTGGGGGCCTGTCCCCCCAAGATCCAATTCAGTTTTTTTAGATCTTGGTGGCCTCCCCCCAAGATCTGGATCATGTACTCACCACTGATATCTCTCGTGAGAGACTTCACTTTCTTGCCAATCTCTTTCTCAATAAGTGATTTAAACTCAAAAATTTGGGAGAATTGCTCGTCTTTCTTCTGCATGAAGTAGATCCAAAACTTCCATGAGAAATCATCTATAAATATAACATAATATCCGTGCTTCATAGTGGAGGCTATCGAGAAAGGTCCACATACATCAAAGTGCATCCTTTCAAGGATTACATGCACCCTATTGTCCTGATCATTGAAGGTGTGTTTTCTATACTTCCCCAAGGTACAACCTTTGCATGTATCCCACTGCTCTAGTGATCCACTGGGGAGGCCTGTAGAAATATGTTGCATGATATTCAAAGCACCATGATGCAAATGGCCAAGTCTTCTATGCCATAATTCATTGACATCTCGGCTCTGCACCTTCTCTTCTTTTGTGCGCAATGTTGCACAATCTTCCACATCTAATTTGTAGAGGTTCTTCACTCGAACCCTGATCTTCCTAGCTTGTCCCATGGCGATGTGTCTCAAGAAATCCTTCCTTTTGTTGAATGTCACATCGTAGCCACAATCTTCCAACACTGTGACAAAAACTATATTCTTCTTCATGCCTAATACATAGATCACATCGTTGAGCATGAAAGAGGAGCTAAAATCCCTTTGAAAAGTATTGGTACCAATGTTTATTGTGTTATACCTTCCATCATCTCCCATCTTGGTGCGCATATGGGGATTCTTCTCCTATAAGTCACTAAAATTATTTATTGTCGTTCATGTGGAATGATGCATCACTCTTGAGATACCACACACTACACATCAATGTGCTTTCCATGCATGCAATGAGGGTAAAATCAAGTTAGAACTATGAAGCCAAGGATTCACCTGTTGCTCCTCATGTGGTATTCTTTCTTGCCTTCTTGTGTGGACATTTCATGGCATAGTGTCCTAGTTCATGACAATGAAAGCACTTGAAGTTGGACAAGTATTTCTTCTTGCCCCCTTGACCAAATTTTGATTTGGATTGGGATTTATTCCCTTTCCCTTTCTTTTCCTTTTCATCCAGTGCATAGTTCTCTTCATCCTTGCCCTTGGATGAAGTCCCATCTTCGTTTCTCCACCTTATTTCTTCCTACACTAGATCATACCATAGCTGCTCCCATCTTTGTAGTTTCTCTCTACCATTTACTGAATATTGATAACTATGCCAACTCTTGGGAAGGCACAAGGGGGCTAGAGCTACCAGATGTTCTTCAGGGATAGTAATAACATTGTGTAAACTTTCTCAGGTATTGGGGAATTGTTTCATTATTTACATCTTAATACTATGAAGCTTGTCTTTGAGTGCTAGCTTCCTATGGTCACTATTGTTCTCAAACAACTTTGTCATTTTTTTTCCACATCATGAACGAAGTCTCTTTTCCATGGATATTTGAGACAATATGATCCTCTTCACTTTAGCCACATCCTTCTTCCACTGAGAAATATCTTAGGCATAAGATGTTAAGGGTTTTTCTACATCTATCTTGATGTATTCTAGTAGCCCATTATCATCCAATACTACTTCTATGTGGATCTTCCATGCCACAAAATTTTTGGTTACTTCCAAAGCATAATCAAGCCTGAGTCCATTGAAATCCATCTTCGTCCTGGAGAAAACATGTAACATTGATCTTCAAATTTGAACCTCTTGCAATGACATGTTTGAAATCTCTTTGCTACTCTAAATCTAGCTTTGATACCATGTAGAAATTTTGTGTAGATTCTAAACTTCTCATGAAATTTTCTAAATCACAAAACTAGAAGCTACTCTATTGATCTTTAGAAGTAAATTCATGATCAAGAACACAAATCATTAGCATGCATAAATATTTAACACACATACACAGAGATTTATCTAGGGGAAAGAAACTGCTCAAAACCCCTTACTATATGTATTACATTAATCAAAGAATATGGAATATGGATGAATACAATATTCTTTCCTCAAGCTTGAGCTCAGCATGCACTTGTATCTTCTATCCTCTACCTTCCTGACTGACGTTGGCCAATACTTAACCAAAATTTCAAGCCTCCAAGCCCCTATTTCCTTGCATTGGTCCCTTGGAGATTAGGCCTTTATTAATTAGGAAAATCTTCAATTTGCATTGCAAAATTCCTATAGGTCCTTCTCTGACTGCATGCATGAACTGTACAACTTGGAATAGTTTACAATTGATAGTACATTGCCCTTGAACTCCAATCTCAACTGGGTAATTCGAATTCTCTTCATGCATGAGTTAATTTATGCTGATTGATCAGTTAACTGGATGATCACTTAGTGTGAAAAAAGTTACACACCCTTGACTGAACCTCCATTAGTTCTACTAACAGTGATAACTAGTTATATTGACAATAACTCAAACTAACTGAAATAGATTCCTACAATTTAGCAATCAATCATGTAAAACTAAACTCAAGTGTATCCAACTCAAATACAATGAGTTAACTAAGTGACAAGAGCCATGTCACCTCAGTTAACTAAAAAAACATTTTTCAAACGTTATGACTTTGACCCTCATTAATAATCTTGTGCAAAAAAAATTTCCAAAAAAACACTCACGCATCTAATTATGAGCTAAAACCAGATCAACTTTCACCTTGGTGGTGTTAAAAAAAAATCAACTTTCAGCTTGGTGGTTTTAAAAAAAAAAATTGACTTTTCTTGCTATGGTCGAAGCACTTTCTGATAGACTTCTCGTGCGGCTCCTTCCTTCAACCTGGCACGTTGGCTTCTTTGCAAACATTGTTGTGGTGGCTAACTCGGCACAGAGTTTTGATCCTGACTCCTTTTTTTTTCAAGGAACAAAACGATGAGATTAATGTTGGAAAACAATGATATTTCCAACCACTGCCATTAATGCAGTAGTTGGACACCTCTAGAGAATTCAACAGGTAGTTTCTAGAATTCAGTGGATACATTGACAAATGGGCAAGCTTCCTGGAGAAGCCACCACCCCATCGAACTCCAGAAGTTTCTCTATTGTATATAAATACCTATTCACCATCAAATGAAGATAAGTTTGCTCTGTGTTTATGTGTTTAAGGGAGTGTTCTCTGATTTGGTATCAGAGCTATTCCACTAGTGGATAGGCTAGAGGGCTCCCTAGTGTCGAGGTTGCAGTCCTGATAAGTGTGGAGTGAAGGAGTTGTGAAGAGTGAGGTTGTGTGAACCCTGAGTGAGACCTGCTTGGTTGCTTTTGTGAAAGGTTCGTCGAACAATGTGTGGTGAAGGTCTGTGATAGAGCATGTGAAAGAAGCCTTCAATGTTCAGTTTCTGGAGTTGTGAGCCTGTGGTGAATGGATACAGTGATTTCTTTTTAGCAGCATTGTGGGGCCGCAAATATTGGAGCACTGTAGTTGTGTATGTGTTTAACATTGTGAGCAAGTGTTGTTGAGTTTGCAGTGTCAGTTTTGTTGTGCTTTGAAGTAACATGGAACTGAACTCTGTAGAAATATTGTTGACCTTGCTGGTACATAGAAGCCATAGAGAGTCAGATATACGCTGACTAACTGGTGTGGTGTTATAGTCTGTAGCTAGGTTTTGCTACCTGAATCGGTTGACGCTAGAGAGCCATCGTCGATCTGCCACTAGAGCTGATCTATGAATTACTGTGTAAAGATCAATTATTGTTGGGGTTGTTGCGTGACAAATTTTGTTGAGGAGGAGGCATAGTTCTCATGTCTATGATTATGGTAGCAAAGTTGTTGAAGGTTCCTGCATTTATTGTCTTTTTACTGCTGCGTGGTGTGGTTGTGTTGTGAATCTTGGAGACCATGTGTGAGGAGATTGTGTTAAGCACTGGAGCAAGTGAACACTGCCGATATGTAAGTGCATACTGTGAAGTGGAGAGAACTCTGTTAATTGGGACTAGTGCTGAGTTTGTGTTAAGCCTGGCTGAGGAACGAGAAATGTGAAGAAGATCCTGATGATATGTCACTCATGATTTGCAATGATAGGGTGTTGGAATGCCTTAAAGCTGCGCTGGTTGATGGATAGTCACCTCACTACTACATGTAGGGGGGTTTTAAGACAATATTTCAGTCAATTGTCTTAACTTAAGACAAAATGAAACTTGTGTATTGTCTTAAATATTGTCTCTATGCGAGTGTCTCAAAATATAATGTCTTAAAATATAATGTCTCAAAAATTTGTCTCTATAAAGACAATATAGAACACATATTATTATTGTCTCTATAAAGACAATTGATTTGT
Organism: Pinus taeda; assembly: GCA_000404065.3. Taxonomy (NCBI): domain Eukaryota; kingdom Viridiplantae; phylum Streptophyta; class Pinopsida; order Pinales; family Pinaceae; genus Pinus; species Pinus taeda. The sequence continues at coordinate 15,890 of APFE030884495.1, read as the reverse complement.
CTCTCTAGAGACAATTTCATTTGTGTCTCTTTAGAGACAATTACATTTTTGTCTTTTTAGAGACAATTCCATAATTCAAACTATTCTCTCTAGAGACAATATAAAAAATTATTTAAAAAAAATAAATGTCCATAATTCAAACAATTGTCTCTCTAGAGACAATAAAAAATAAAAAAAATAAATGTCCATAATTCAAACAATTGTCTCTCTAGAGACAATAAAAAAATTATTTAAAAAAAATAAATGTCCATAATTCAAACTATTGTCTCTCTAGAGACAATATAAAAAATTATTTAAAAAAATAAATTTCCATAATTCAAACTATTGTCTCTCTAGAGACAATGAAAAAAATTATTTAAAAAAAAATAAATCTGCTCAAACTATTGTCTCAGATTTGCTCCTGCCAAAAATTATTTTAAAAGAAATAAATCTGCTCAAACTATTGTCTCAGATTTGCTCCTGCCAATCTATCTGTGTATCCATATCTATCTACCTATCCATCCATCCATCCATTCAACTATATGCATGTCTGGATATACATATGTAAGCCTGCAGATCTATGTTTTAGTGTGCTCTCCTAAAATTTGGGATATGCGTGCACATTGCATTTATAGGGTGTGCCTTGGGAAGTATGTATCCATTTTGACTTTTTCTCCATCTCATTTGCAAGGAGAAAAGATATATCGAACTGGTTAACATTAAATAACAAGGACTTGACAATTACTGTACAATAAATAAACCATGCTCATCCTGATTCAGGGACCAAATAAATTCCCTGGTCCATTAAATCAGAGAAACATACACCAGAGAAAATTCAGGAATACAAAAATTACAAGCTACACAGGCAGCATCCTCAAAACTGCCAGCGCTCTAGTTGCACCTCTGCTTCAGTTAGGTCTTTTTGAGCTTTCTTCTTACGATAAAATATTGGGCAGTCACGACTGCAATAAGGATAGGACATCAATGTAAGTATAAAAGAGATAGTAATTGTAAAAAAAAAAAAAAAACATCTTATTAATTAAAAACAAATACATGATCACACAAATGTTACAAAATACATCCATAATGTAAATTTAAATCATGTTATGAAAATGTAATACTTGAAATATAGCATTCAAAAACCTTGTGCAAAGAACATCTTGGTGCAGAGAGCCTTGGCACCGCTGACATTGTTTCCATAGTTTACCAAAGAGAATTTCTAATTCCCTCACTGACATTGATCAAATATTAGTGTCATATGATAGAAAATCTAGGTGAGAACAATAGACACAAGGCCTACTTTAAATTCTCCAAATAAAGAGTAATGGTATTAGAATACTAGCTTACCATTTGCAACTGTTTTCTGATACAATTCTGCTTCTCTTCCTTTGCAATGTGAACAAAGTGTCTGATCTTCTTTGCTGCAATGGCAACATGAAATCAGGTAACATCATGAATTTCAGTATGAAGCAACCTAACTAGACATTCTTATTATAAGAAAGCTAGACAGTTTCTTACAAGGAGAGCAAGCATGGAATCATGCAACCTCATAGATTTTTCCACATCAAAAAGATGAACCCTAGTAGCTTTCTAAAGCGCCAAACTGAAATAATAGTTACTCTGAATTGTGCACTACTATAAGCAAGGAAACCACATGCAGGACACCCTCTACTTGTATTAACTAAATACTTGATAGGTGTTTTACAACCAATACAACTGAGTTGTTTCTTGGCAAATTTCATAATTCCACTATTTGAAGGAGTTGATATGGAAACTGCTCGTGTGTGACTACCATGAAGAAGCTCCTTGCTTGCATTCTTCAAAATGGGCTCAAATATTCTCAACAGTGGCTACAGAGCAAAAACAGGCACTAATCAAAAACACTTAGCTGGAAAGAATTACTATCTATCAAGATATATTTGAAACACTGGTGAAATTTTCAAAAAGAGCATAAACTGCAAGTGATGATGCTTTGGTCTTTCACCTTGCTCAGTTGATTCTCCAGATAATATTGTGGATCAATAGGGATGTTATTCTCTAGTACGTAAATTGGATCCTCAGATTTCTCATATGCCTGAGCCCATTAAACACATTAGTCATTATATCCATAATCCCTCTGTAAGTTATGCCTCCAAATAAAACATAACAAAATATTAACATAGCCATTTTTTAGTGCAATATCGAGACTTATGTTGAGCACAGAAGGGGTTAATTATTACCTTGGCACCTTTTTTAGCCTTTATGATGACATATGGAACACTATCACCCACATTTGGAGCAGTTGCAGCATCCCTTTGTAAACCAGGGGCAGCTTGGCTTTAAAACATGACATCAATTTAAAAAATCCAACAATGGACTCATTGTCAATAAAAAGAAAAATATTACAAGCGTCTTTAGATGCACTGTAGTAATAAAAATAGAGATATAGGATTGAAATGGAACCAGAAGGCATTGCACCATTCATTATACTTGTTCTGAGAAGTTATTTCCAGTATTTACCTTTTGCATGCGCTCAGCTAGTTCCACGTGTGCTGCCTTGACTGCATAGTCATCTCTAGTCTTTGTCAGACCCTGACTCAACAAAGAGATTGTTAGCACAGGCAAACAACAATTCCCTTAAGAATATGCTGATAGCCTTGATAAAGGATATGACTTGCAAACATCTGTTTCTGCTGCAGCTAAACAGTAATCAATTTTTCTCAGCATGAGATTAAAAATGTATATATATTATATATTGTCATGTTTTGATTCTCTTCAATTGTATAAGAGCCTCCCTTGACACTTCTTCCTCCCATTGCTAGTAGTAAATATTGACTGAATCCCTTCCAAGTACAGAATGTAGGGAGACATTTTGATGACGTAGGTGATTGTTGTACGGGGGATCTGTTAGATATCACTGAACTTGTGAAACATTGCGTGAAAATATCACCAACCCCCACCCCTGGATTTGTCATCAACTGTTTTCTATAAATCAGCAAATGTAAAATTGATTCTCCAGAAGTTAATTTATCCAAGCAGATTGTTTGTGTACTTAAAAGGCACATTGTATCCAAAAAACGTTAAATAATAGAAGCATATCCGGCACCAAATCTAGCAACTTCACCTGCATCAATAGTTACAAAGACGTTAGTTTATGATATGTCATTTTATGAAGTCCATGTTTGGACAATTTTGATGTCTAATTGTAATTTGCCACAAAGTCATGAATCCTGTCTAATTTAAGCAGAAACTGAGTAAAAATTGGTAATTTGAACCAGATTTGGTATTGAAATAGATTGTTGAGAATCATTTTAAGTAAACTCACTATAGAATTGACTAAAAGCAGATGGAATAAAAAATGGGATCACCATCAGAGCAATCCACATAAGGCTCTTCAAGGGCCACCATCCTGAATGCCACGAGTCATGACATTCATGCAACTTCTAGTTCCAATTGTTGTAAGAAACATAGCGAAATAAAATATCTGAGGTGATGTTAAGGTAAATAGTTCAGACTCCAGAGGCCTATCGCTATGGTCCAATATTGTTGGGGAAAATAATGTGGTTGACATCGCACGAAGTGCCTGAGACGCATGTGCCACTTATAGTCAAATGGCATCGATACGTGGATATTATTTTATGTAAGTTATGTTGCCATGGTTATGCATTTGAAAATTGCCAAGGCCACTTGCATGTTAAAGCCCCCAGAAATAATCGGTTTGTAACCAATGGGTGGTTAGTTCTGCATGAAAATTCAGACCTTGATACTGATCCAGATTTACCTTCTGTGAAAGACATGATGCCACTTCAAACTTAAAAATCTCATGACAAGAAGTTAGAATCTGGTATCCAACGTGTTTAAAAGCCAAACAACTTGTAAGGCATATAAATTTTAAAATTGGATACAAAGTATCCCAGGCTTACTTGAAGCACACCTTCTGTACCTTAGCAGTCATGACCTCCTTGACAGCCTTTCAAATTTGTAAAAACGAAGATCTCAAATTCATATATATATAACGAAGAAAACGGCATACAATGTAAATTAGGTTCATTTTCCAAAGCCAAATGTAATTACATGTATATCAAAAGAATAATAATCTAAATGGATGTAGATAAGTTAAAGAGCTATTTGAAATTTTCACGATTTTATGAGAATTTAAGTAAAGTTAAAAGTTGTAAAATCATGTGAAATGTCCCGAAGTAGGTATATAGTATATACTTCTAAACTTGAAACCAGGAATATGTAATAAGTGACTTGCTCGCAATGTAAATCTCCTCTTCCCCCTATCATATTTTCTCCATTTCAAAAGTAACAAATGGTCAAACAAATTTGGTCATAACATGCAGAAGGATTCATTGTTCTCACCTTAGTTATCACCAAAAGTGACAAATCCATTTTGTTCATTAACAAGTCAGAAATAGTGTTCTTGACATACTGCACTGCACCAGGTATGTCACGATCAATGAGTATTTTGTGAAGGCACTCTGTAACCAAGTTCTTCACCAGCAAGCAATTGTCCCTTCACACTGTTTCAATGCCTGTTGATATGGAATATTTAAAATATCACGAATATTTAATAATTAACAAGGCATCAAATAAATTATTTTTCTAAGGGCATTTTGAGCCTTCAAAAGCACTAAGGCCTATCTTTGAAACAAAAAGATCAGGTTTGTCACCTTTAGTATCCATTTTGTCATAAGCATCTGGCTTTGTCCACAACAACCCAGCATATCTTTTCTTGCTGATCAATAAGTATGGGTAGTATATTTTTTCAAATTCTAGTTTAATAGGTTGCATAAAATCATATGTTAAATAACACACCGATTATATGCCAAAGATGCACCAAACAAATGCAGATAAGCCACAAAAAAGCATAACTCATTATCCTGTCCTGTGCATATTTACAAAGATCTCATGGAAGTGGAATGTCAAAAGAAGATTAGTTTAAAAATCATAGGTGATATTAAAACATTCATCCCTTCAAAAACATCATTAACAACTCTAGAGGCTTCACGGATATTTAAAATTCTTAACACTGTACCTTTGTAAATGTACCACTAATATAATCTGAGGCTTCCCTCCCTAGCGTCATGGCCTCTTCTATATTTGGTACACCAAACTATATCATAACTGGATCTGTATCTCCATATACAACCTAGATTCAAATATAAAAATATAATATCAAGCTTTACAGTAGAAATCTTGGTTAGGATCAGATCACCCATTATGATTTCAAGAACTTGGACTATCACCAATACAACAAGTGTACTTCCTGTCATTATTGATCCAGTTCAAAGGTTACAAATGCCTTTAGTTTCTAAATAATAGCCTACCTCAGCATTGTATTGGTAACCACCAACTATTGTGAACCTTTCTTCAACTAGCCTCTTTGTATGCTCTATCATTTGATGGCCTGATAGGTGGAAAAAAATGAGATGATTAATGATATGAAATTTTAAAACAATACGTAAAATTGATATTGTCTAATGGAATAGAGAATGTGTCAAAAGATCAAACTGGACTTGTAATCAAAATATAATAAGAGGGCCTAAGCATATCATCTTAGTTGTACAAGTACACATGACTAATTAATGCAATTCAAGAACTCGATCTTATTTATACAAGATTGTCAATTACAGTTCATACCCAAAACATTATGCCAGGAGGAAGAAAATAATTACATGGATATAATTGATGCCCAAAAATAATCAATGTGAATGGTTGATACATGCATATATAGAATAAGAGAGGACTGCAAGCATCTCTATTCTGTAAGTAAAAGAAGCACCAATAACGATCACCAGATGTAAAATAGTTCATCTCTCTCTATTACTAAGAAGAAAAATGTTATATTTGGCAATAGATGTAGTATATTTTATCTCTGCACCCAACATAAGAATATACCTGATGCATAAATGAACTCTTAGGCTACAGGCCTAATTTAATAGTGTTGGCTTTCTATGTTTCCCAAGTAGATCCAATTGGGTGATATAGGTATGGCCCTAAAGAAATGTCCATACGCAAGACAAAAGCATAGAACAATAACCATGAAATAAGAAACCATGCTTCAATAATGCAATTCCTATTACACAGTCCAAGAAAGGCTTGCCATCTGACAGTAGACTACAGCAAAATCTGCCACATATGGGAGAAAGGTCACATGCTGCAAAAGCTAATCATGTTACACTAGAAATCCAGCTCCATAAATTTGGACCAAAGTAATGGCAGCGGCAACGAGGTTCCCCACCATCAAACATAGGAGTTGTATTCAACCATCGCCAAGCTACAATCCATGCTTCAAAATAACCACTAGCAGCCCAGAATCCGCAACTTGAAAAAATCAACCCCCTAAATTTCAATCAATGCATTATTTCTACACCCCTCCACCCAACTTGTAATGATCAGCTCACTGAAAATATCAAATAATTTCAGTTCTAATCCCCAATAACATGTCAATTCAGCTCCTAGAGCTAAAGGCAAGAAGTTTGAAATCTACATAGCTGATCCTATAATCAACCTCCTCTATTCTAAAAATAAAGAGATGAACCGTGAATAGGTAATAAAAAACAACCTTGTAAACATTCTGGTGTACAAAAAGTGAACTTTCGATTCTTTAATACATCAATTTCTACATACCCAAGCCTCGTGCAACAACATCGGTAGCAGTCATAATAGGGCTCTTTCCAGCCTTAAATTCTGATAAGACCCAGTCTCTCTCAGCTTGGCTTTTATCTCCATGAATTGATAGTGATGGCCATCCATCCATATGAAGTTTCCTAGTAACTTGGTCACAACCTTTTTTAGTTTCCAAAAAGATAAGCAAGCTGCTACCATCCATGATCTCCTCTAAAAGATGTATTAACTTGAAAGAGAAATGTCTTAATTCATGGGTGCATTTGCACAGCTAAAAAGCAAAATGATAGTCATTATATACTATAAACTGCACCTAGGAAGGATAAATTGCACCTTGTATACTTCTCATGTTCAGAAACAATCTCCACAATTTGCTCAATAGCATGGTTTGCCTTGAGTTCTTGTGAGCCAATTATTACCCAGAAAGACATAAAAATTCATATAGCTTTAGCAGAAATTGGAAAACCTCCAATAGACTCCAATAATAATAAAGTTGCAAACATAACAGAGACCATCACTTGCCACCCAAGAAAAGCAGAGCCAGTTTTATTACATGCAGACTTGTAGAAAAGAAACCACCTTGTATGGATTATGCAGAGATTGCCTAGCAAGAAGCTTGACTTCCTTTGGCCAAGTTGCACTCCAGTATAATGTCTACTGATCTGGTCAAATATGCATACTAGGGAAGATTCATAATTGGTTATAACAGACACCAAATAGCTCTGATGTCAAAGGGGAGAAATAGTGCAGGAGGATAGGTTAATTAAACATTTTCCAGCAGATAAACATGGATTACAGAAAGATCCGCAAGAGTTGGTCCATACCCCAGGGAAAAGTTCTAAGTAACTAATAATTCATTGCCATCACCAACAAGGTCCTTATTAAGGCACCGATATAAAGTCCATACATACACGTGCGTGTGTGTGCTGTTCAAAGTTACAATTGTCTCGAAACCATGGATGTGAACTTACATTTCTAGACACTACTTGTATTAATGAATTCTACTATGAATAATCAAAATAAAAATGAGACATTGCTGCTCCCAAAACAAATATTCAAAACCCACAGTTCAGGTTTCAATGCCATCCTTCTTCCTTAGCCAGGAAAGCACAAAATTGAGAACACCAAAGAAAAAATAATAATAATAATAACAATGAAAGAAACAAAATATAACCCAACAAAAAAAAAAAACAGCTTTTTATGGTCTTTTATAATGCATTCTTAACTACTAATGAAAACAGCTTTGATATCTGAGTCAATAAGTAATGGAAACCAATATTAAAGCCATAAAACAAGTCATATTGAAAAGTTTACAAGTGTACAATTTATCCTATGTAACTAAGCCTATAGTATATATTAAATGGCAAGGATACATACTTGAGAAACATTTTTTTTTTATCTGTGGTTCAAAACCCATGTCTAGCATACGATCAGCTTCATCTAACACAAGATATGTCACTCTTCGCAAGTTTGTCTTTTGTGACTCCAACATATCGATTAACTGACCCGGAGTTGCAATGACAATCTCAACCCCTAAATCCAAACAAGGGAAGAATAAAATTAGCAATTTAGAGTGACATCCAAAGGTTTGAGAACATATAAATAGTGAAGGCAATGAAACAATAAAACATAAACGATCAAGATCTGCGAATACATAAAAGGCTTAGAGTGATGCTACAAAGTAACCTACCTTTCGAAAGATCTCGTACTTGTGGACCTTTGGGAGCACCTCCATATATACATGTATTCTTGATTTTTTTACGATGTCCCAAATTTAGTTGCCTCTTGCTGGATCTGGACAGCAAGCTCATGTGTAGGTGCTAACACCAAGACAATAGGCCCATCTCCTAGATCTAATATATGACAACAAGCGATAGCATTTAATATGTAGCCATGTATGGTAGGTATGGAGGAAAAAGATATTTCCCTCCCATCAAGAGATCATACTTTAAAAAAAAAAAATTACATCACAGTAAAAGGGCCAAGGAGGAGATAAGGCTCTAGACAATTTAAAGCTAAAAGATGCAATAACAAACCTAAATAAGGTTGAGCATTAACATGAACAATAACAGGTAAAAGATATGCCAGTGTCTTCCCAGAGCCTGTCTCAGCAATACCAATTAAATCCCGCCCTTTCAAAGCCACATGCCATCCTTGAGCTTGAATAGGTGTTGGCTCCGTAAAGCCTGCCTTTACAACCTCTTCAAGAACATACTCTGACAAAAAAAAATAACCGCAATTCAAAAATTAGCATAATTTTTCGTACATTCCAGAAATGTCTTAAAACCACAATTTTGATAATCAGTAAAATCTGACACCCAAAATAGATATAGAAAGGCTTGATCTTTGACTGTTGCTCAACGATCCTATTTTACACATTTCAAATTTTTAGGTTGGATAGAAATCATAAAATATAGGGCAACCAAGTCCAATTCAAGAAGGCCAAAAGACAAATTTCTAAATTATCCTGCATTCATGTACAATTCAACATAGCATTCAAGGAATCATCAATCATCAATACACAGACATGTTAACATGTGAGGGGTACTTTTAACTAAGATAAAAATAAGAGAAACTCCTCCAAATACCAAATACATTTATACATTCAAATCACATGCCTTCAACAATGATTATATGATTTCTTTATATACCTATTTAAACAGTGAACATATGGCCCATTACTTATTAAGCCAACCATATTACATAATTATTTACACATAACATAGGCATTTAACCCCATAAATACTACCCTTTGGAATCATATCATATACATTTAACCCCTTATATTCCCTTGGTTCATATCATAAATACATCCTTAAAAAGCTTTGAAATATGAAAACAATCATAGTGAGAAAGGATCTTAAAAAAATATTACAAAGAATAGGAAATTGGCACATTAATATCATACAATAAAGTATCTACAGATTTTGCAAAACAGTCCCTTCTCAGGGATGGGCAATAGAGTCTTGCCGGAGAATACAAGGTCAAAGCATAGAAGCACTACAACTACCCTTTTTATCATGTCAACCTTCGATAGCAATCCCTCATAGCAATTCAAGAACGTGGGAATTAGAAGGAAAGTAGTGATGTGCTGCAATTTAAATTCAGCAAAGATAGACACACAACCAAGGAATGTTACACGTCCTCTAACTTTGCACTTGTGCTGAGGAAAATCCCTACTTAGAATTCATGGTAGAATTAATCTAGATTACCATCATATCATTGGCTATTATTTAGAGAGGAAACTGGAGCAAAATAGAAGAATAATTTAACCTTTCGACACAAACGCTTAGCTAACAAGGATGGTTGAAACTTTCTCCTCTTGGACAGGAGAGCAAGAGAGTAGTTGGATGTCGTGATGTAAAAAATTAATCTTAGAAACAGTCAAACAGGAAAACTTCACACACACAAAATTCCACATGCAAGGAAGTTTGAAAAATTTAATCCCATCACAAAGAAAAAGGTGCACAATAGAAGCCAAGACTAAGTCACAACTGAAAAATTCAGGGATGAAGTGCGGATGAAGCTTATAATCAAAATCGCTTCAAGGAGTCCAGGTCCAAAAAATACTAAGTTCTTGCAAAACCTCTAAAATTAGAGGCTAAATGTATTGCTAGATTAAAGTTACGGGAGACAACCTTCCATAGCTTCAACAACATATCCCCAAGGAAATGTGTTGGGAACCAATTTTCCACCAAGTTTTTGGTATGGGAGTGCAGGAGTAGAGAGACACATATGGAGGGGCATGTCGAACCATTCTCAAGGAAATTTGAGGGGACTGGGACATAGAAGTTCCTAGCATAGGGTCTCATTTCTAAAAATATAAAAAAAAATAATAACAATGATAAAACCCTAACAATAACAATAGATCTCATGCAAATTCATCATTGAGCAATCTAATGAAAACACCCAATACTGAAAACCCACAATCTTGAAAACTGTTAAGGGCACTAAATTGATATGAAATTCTACTTTCTTCAAGTCCAATGAGGTTGGAACCACTGTCAAATATCTTAAAGTCCAATGAGGTTCGAACCACTCCCAAATATACTAAAACAATGAGTGCTAATATTTAAAAATTTAAATAAAAAAAAGTTAGATATAAGAGAATGTAATGTTATAATGTCAAGTAAAAAAGATAAAAGAGATAAGGGAGAGAATGTGTATAATTACCGAAGTCACAAATTCCTCAAAACTCTAAACCCTATCTCTATTCTGTCTTAAAAAGTTGTTAGACAAAATCTTTGGGGAATTCTTAAAAAATTGTTAGACATAAAATCATTTCTTTGGGGAATGGGTGTTAGTTTTGAACCCAGACATTCCTTTTTTGGTGGTGGGGGAATCGCTGGAAAATGAATTATGATGAAGTGACAAATATTAATAATACTTGGAAAACCAGCGTCACGAAAACTTTTGACGGGCTTGGGAATGTCCCGGCCATCGACTGTAATTTCATGGCTCTTGCGATATTCCCTGACCTTGTCTTCAGTCATAGAGGCAATGTCCTCTACCTCCTCGTAGAAATTCTTCTTAAAGGGTGCCAGGTTCTCAAAATCTTGCTTCGACAGTGAAATTAAGGGACAAATAATATACATGTCGCAGCAGGTTGAGATTTATGGGATAGAAACCTTGCACACAGAGGTAATATATTAAATTAATGCATACATGCTATGGGGAATATCTTAAATTAATGCATGTAAATTGTGGTGATTTGCATGAGAGATTCAATGCATATCATATTAATCGAAATCGAGGAACAAAAAAAATATGCATTATATTGAATGCTTTTAATTATGTGCATTAGGTAGTGCATGTAGTTATACTTGCATGTTTAGAACTAAATTCATGAAGCATCTACGCATTTCCATTAAACACTCACATTTCGGTGCATGAAAAAAGGTAGGTGTATTTACTTGTGCACGTCTTAAATCAAATGCATGACAAGACTTATGCAATTCATTTGGATATTTTAATCTAGTGAAATAATATAGTACGATTTGTCGTGAATTAAGAGGGTAAATTAACAAATTGGCATACCAATTCGAAATCAACAAAGGTGAAGACTTCGCCTTCACAAATTTAATTTATATAGTTAAATGCATGCAGCTAGTGGAAATTTTACAGTAAAGTTAAGTAAATCAATAGACATATGACATACAATCTTGCAAGAAGACAGAAGCTGGAACTATGCATTTACGTTGTGCTAATACTTTTCATGCCTTCAGACCACGTATATTAACTATAGAAAATTTAATGAATGACAATTGATTTCTAGGATAAGATCATATATACTATGCTGAAGCAAACATTCTAGCAGACTTCAAATATTAAACGAAGGTCAATCATTAAGGAGGTCTACAAGAACTGCTCCATAAAGGGTATACAAAATAGGTATAAATGAAAAATACTAAACCAGAAAAATCCGCTCAAGTAGTATAGCAAAGTGTCAATATGATTAACTAAAAATGTATGCATACATATATACTTCGACAAACACTCATGTATAGAACTAGATACATCAAGATAACCATTCAGGGTTTCAATAATAGAACCATAAAACATTTCAAGAACAGAGCTCTGCAATACATATGAATACCAATAGACCCAAAATAGGGGATAACTTAAGAATTTGTTCGTTAACATATGGCCGCTAAATCGTGAGCGTACAACTTGGCTTTACAAAACAAAAAACCCTATGTGATGTCCAAATAGAGTCTTATAAACTATGTGCACAGTTAAATAAGCATGAACATAACAATTATCTCATATTGCTTAGGTTGATACCCCCAAACAAAGTCCAACTTAGACTAAATAGAAAAGATAAGTATTCGAATCAAACATTGGAGCATACCCTGAGGTATTCCTTAGAAAATTTATACAGTCAGAGTGATAACAACCCTCATGACCACCATACTGTAAGGCCTTCCATATAGGGAACAACTTAGCAAAACAATAATGGAGAAATTGTAATGTCAAGAATCAAACTCCATGGAGTGGAGGAGGTCGAAACCAGTAAGGAACCAACCTGGAAGCATACAAGTGGCAATTAGTGCAGAGTGAGCTAGTTGCGACAGATATCTTCCGATCCAAACTCCAGTATAAAGCATACTTGTGAGGACCAAACAAACACGTATCAATTAACTGTGGACTCATTCAAGTAAGAAATTTCCAGCAAACTAGACTATGGCATGCAAATAATAAATCCCAAAACCCTTACCTGGATAAACTTGTTGAGGTTTGTTGCTGACGAGCCACCTCGATTCAAGGAAAGAATTCACTAGTCAGATTCGAAGAAAATAAGGGAAATAGACTAAAACAATCTTAAACCAAGAGAAGCTTAGCCAATAAACTAACCTGGGTGTTGGAAGCGGAAATTTTAAGCGTAGTGGAGTCGTTGGGCAAAATGATGCCCTAGGTCACTACAAAACCTGTACAAGAAATAAAACGAACAGAAATTTAATCCCGAGAGTGAAAGATACGAGATTACAGGGGAAAATTGAGTAAAAAAGATAATTTCGAAAAAATTACCTGAAACCAGGTCAAGTGAATGCATAGCCGAACACCAACCCTTCATTGTCCCCATGTCGTCGCTCAGAGTTCTCTCGTAAGTGGTGGGAAATGGTAATGAACCCGTGACTATCAAATGCCACGGTGAACCAGGGCTATGCCCGAGCAATGGAGTAGGAAAACAATTTCGAAATGGTGAAATTAACCTCAAATCATACCCTGGAAAGGGACAGGTTTATGGATGTGCGTTTGGAAATGTGAAGGAACAATAGCTCTGTCAAAATTGGAAGAGGGCGAGGAAAATGGGCAGAAAAGAGAACTTAGGAGGTCAGGAATAGGATAGGGTTAACCCTAATACATTAGAGTTGTTGGTATGGAGCCAAGGGTACACAACCATTGATTTACCCTCGAAACTGTAACCATGAAGATTCATGCCATCACATACCTCTCCACATGGGATTGGGTGACGAGTAGGTGGATTATTGGGTCTGTGCTATCCATTGCACAACTATCAAGTATAGGGAGTGCCAGAGGAAGCAAGTAGGTTGCCACCTCACATGAAACCGTAAACAAATTAAGTTCAATGCCCTCCATGTGTACAATGGTGTGCAGACCTTGTCATACGACATTAAATGGCCAAGTATACAACTAGTAGATTAAATCATGAGTCAAGTTGGTGAAAATAATTATAATAATATTGAGGTATGTAATATATGGATTAAGTAGGTGAGTTGAGTTTCATGAAAATAATACAAATATGATTTATAATGGTATGTTGAAAAAAAAGGGACACATATGGAGTAGAAATATTGATTTTTAGTACATTAGTCGATGCATTATTATTAGTTAGACCAAAGAAGAAAAAAAAACTTAGATGTTGGAGAGTGATATAAGGGTTTGTTACAAAAGTATAGTGTTTGTAAAGTTGATTGCTACCAAATTGAGTGGATATTGTGTTAAATAATTGGAGAATATAGAAATATGCTATTATATAGATGACATTAAAAATATTGTTATATTTTAATTTTAAATTTTTATGGTGCAATAAAGAGTTGGAAAATAAAAGTTAAGATAATATTTAAGAAGGTAGTTAATTCTCAATTCTAAGTTGTACAAACAAGAAAATCAACATTTATAAAAAAAATTATGAACTTTTATAAGCTCCACAATGAAGTTGGGCATTGAACTATTCCCAAAATATATTGTGATGCTAGAATTTATTAAATTTGTCACACTAAGAGGGTTGAATATGAAAGGAACTTTTTCCTAGAGTGCCATGACTACACCCAAATTAGAACTCGATTTCAAAATATTTGTTACAACACTAACCTTCTAAGCTCCTAATTCATCAAAATTATGGTAATCTTGGAATGCTTTTCTTAATGCATTTTGAACAAGAAATAATATTCTAAAATAATCTAGGTTATCTCTTTTTTTTTTTAAGGTCATGTAGATAAATTATGATCTTAATGGATGTTAATCATAATCATCATCATAACAAGAGTATAATTTACTTCTTGAAGGAGTTCATTAATTGGAAATTACAAGTGACATGGGATGAAATCAGTAAGAAGATAATAATGTAACATATCAAGAATGATTCTATAGATATTGATGGGCTGAAAGATAAGTAAAAAATAGTTCTAACTAAAGTAACCCATTAAGGGTTGGCACTACAAAAAAAATTATATCTCACAACAAATAAGACAAGGAAATTATGCAACTTGAAGGGATCAACCCTATGGCACGATGTTGACATGATTTCAGGTTAATAATGCACTATGCAAGTGAGAAACCTATCACTATATACAGATCTACCAACCATTTCCTCTCCTATTTTTTATATTTATACATTTTACTCGCCTCCTCTTTCTTTGAACCATTGTCCTGGAGATGGAGCCTCTTTTCGATTCAAAACGCCAATAGTTTCAAAGATCATTATGGAAAGTTTGAGCTCTTTATCTGCAAAATCACACCACATAGACCTAAAATATACTAACCTATCACTATATATATATATATAAGTTTAAATCACTTACCTCAAAGGTATATAAAGAATTGGTGCATAAAAAGTGCCAAAGATATGTCTTTTAATCCCATATTGGTCATCAACAATAACTAATACAGATGTTAGATATTAATATGAATCTTTTTTAATAATTTAAATGAAAACAATAGTAGTCATAAAGGGTTTTGGGTGCCACAAGGTTGAAAAATGGTGGTATAAGGCCCAAAAAAGGCTTTAACTTTGATACTCTTCTTGCATGGTTCCAAAATGGCCATCTTAGAGAATTGACCGATGTCCAAAAACACACAAACATTACCATGCCTGGTGGAGGGAAAATATAACATTTAATCCATAGTGACTAAATCCTAAGGCTTTCCTAGGCTATTTAAAGGAGTGTACAACCCCTAATTCTTGATGGTTGGTTTATAATGACATAGGCAATGCATGATCTAATATACCAATGGACAACCTATTGAAGATTTGGCTAGTAGAAATATTTTTGAATTAGTACTATTGCAGGTTTCTCTTGTTTTATTATTGTTGATATGAAGCATAAGAAACCAAAAATGGTTTTTAGGGTCACTTGTCACCGGTGGCTTAAGTGATATGTTTTTGGTACACCTTCCAAGAAATTTCATACTAACAAATGGAAGCTCTGTTGGTCTAATAATTTAGTTCCTGTGTGACTGAAGTTTGAGTAAATTTCAAGGTTTTCTACAACTATTTATAGCCTCTCAATTTCTAGTTATAGTTTTCTTTCCTTTTTTGTCAAATTTTCAGATTC
>APFE030884491.1:0-14127 GCA_000404065.3 Pinus taeda | reverse complement strand
TTTATTTAATGTATTTTTCCTATATTTTTAGGAGAGAATGAGAATTATTGTAAATAGGAGAAGGTTTGAGAGTATTTTGGAAGAGTTAAGAGATTTGTGGGTTAGTTAGATCTTATCTAGAGATAAGGGATTAGATGAGAGTTTTTATGGATCATGAGAGATATTGTGGGAGTTTGTTTAGGATCTAGAACCTACTTGGGATTTAGATTCACTTGTATAAATCATGGTGAGCCCATGAGGCATGTAAGTGAGTATGAGTGAAGAGTGAGTGGCCAAGCATGAGGCCAATAGTTCTCTTGTAAATATTTTGTTTATTAATTAATTATTTCTAAGTTTTTATTGTGCATACATATTGTGTGGTTTTCAGTTCTACTGTGTGTGTTAATTATTAAGTACAAACCTTATGGCCTGCGGCATCAATGTATGTGATAATTATGGTTCGGGAGTGAGAAATAGTTCAAGGCAAGTGGCATAGCAATGTGACCAACAAATGGGGTCCTAACATATTAAATGTGTAGACGAAAGGAGAAAGAAATCATGGAGGCACGAGTTACGCCTTTCATTGGCCTGCTTTTTCCACCCATAGGGTGCACCTTCTATTCTTTTACGGTTTGTATTTATGAGGTGCATAACTTAGGAGTTGAAGCTTGCTTTTGCTAATTTTCATTACCCCTTTAAGTTGAAGAAATTTCTTTCACATTAGGTTGGGACATACATGATTTATTTTCTTTAGACAAAGCATTAAATGCTTGAGGAATTGGGTGATGGATAATGAGGGGAGTAGAGCTCATATTAGGCTTTTTCCACACATTAAATAAGTATCCTAGCCATATCTTGAATTTTACATTTTTATTATAATGTGACTTTCTATGATTTATATTTCTTTGAGCTATGTCAACATCCAAGGCTAAGTTTACGGGTCCAAACTCAAGGATGAGGATGAAGAGTGCCAATCCCAATTGTTAGACCATGCATTGGTAACTCCAAGAACTGATAAATTTGATTAGGAGAACCACTAATATATATAAGGAGAGGGAGAATATTGGAATTCATATTCCAATGTCTCTTCATCTTCTTATTTTTATATTTACAATATTAAAAATGTTTCCCATTGTCTTCATAATCTAGTCATTGTGATATTACGAAGATGATTTTTCAAGGCTAAGTTCATGTTGGTATTATTGGCTGGATAGAATTTTACCAGAGCATTATATACTACCATGGAAACCTTTAATCCAACGACATGAGGAATCAAGTGATATTTTATGGAATCTATAAATATTCTCTTATCCTTGGCTTTATTTTTCTTATATTTGGCCTTTTTATTTAGCTTCCTTTGGCTTTGGAATGAATTTCTCCACATGATCCTGAAGTTCGTTCTACTCCAAGATAAGGAGTATATTGGTATTCCAAGATCTGAAGTTGATGGTACCAACTAATCTATCTTGAACTCTAAGACTTGGTGCCATTTTAGGAAAGATACCCAAAAACTAATTAAGTTGCTTGAACTCTTGTCTCTAGGGTTGATTTCAATAGTGTTTCTTTGAACAAAGCTCTAGTACCATGTTGAATTTCTACAATGATAAACAATGGAAACCAATTTTCTGATTTGGTAATTACTTCCTAATGATTTCCAAACAATTTATCTTATGCCACTTATATCATTGAGCAATTATACATAAAATATATCAACAACAATGCAATGAAAATAATAGGATCATAAAGAGACATCCAAGCATAATAAAGATAACCAATTTTCCTTGGGAAACCCAAACTTGGGAGAAAAGCCAACAAATTTTCTTCTAGAAGAAATTGTTCTTCGGTAATATTTAAAATTCCATTAATATTCTGTAAATTTGCGCCAAAATCCATATCCAACATACAAGTCAAATTTGGTTAAATACTAGCTCAGTTAATGCTCAAAATGCCTTCAAAATACTCAATTTTGGTCAACTTTTGACATGGGCAACAAATCTCTTGCGGTCAAATTTGGGCTTGTGGTTGACCCCTGCAGTTCACTTCCTACAATCAAACAACCTCTCTCTGTAGTCAAGCTCGAAATGCTCTTGCGGTAAAATTTGACTTACTCCAACAGTCAAACTTGGACAGGTTCTTGGTCAAACACAACCAGATTCTTGGTCAAACAAAGCAAGCCAAAACTTGGTCACATGGTAGTTTCTATAACTTAATCAAACCTTAGATCTTCTTCTTAACTTTTCACATGTGGATTAGAATAGAAGAGAGAGTGTGTTATTCGAATTACTCAAAATGAGGAAGTCAACTTGTGTATTTATCCTTGTCAGATGGTGAATTTTCCCCAAGGGTCACACCCTTTCATGGTGGGACCAACTTGACAATTTTGAGGCTACAAGACTCCCAAAAATAGAATTAGATTTTTTTTAATTTTCATGATTTTCCTTGGCCGACTTAGGAAGCCATTTTGGCATGCGAGAATACTTCTCGATGCTACACACAAGTAAAAAAAAACATACATAAACAATAAATAAATGATGACATTAGCCCTAAAGAGGAGGGTTTTAACATGCAATGATGCTAGATTTTTCTTTAATATAAACCATCAAACATAAATTTACTTTTTATATAATTTTTACATAAAATCGTAGCCCTAACCATAGGTATATAAGAGAAAGAAAGGAGGAGAATTTAATAAGTAATGAGGTTGATCAAAACTTTAATGACTAGTACCTTGTTCTAAATGGGCTTGATGGAATCTTCTATGGTAAATCTCAATGAGAACAAGCTTGTTGGAGTAAAGGAGGTGACTAGGGAATCCAATTTTAAAACCCTAGTGATTTAACTTATTAGGGGATATTTTAAATGTAAGAAATGCACACTTAGAGGTTCCTTAAAGGTTTCAAAGAGAAAAAAATTTCATATCATAAAGGAGCAAGATTTCAAGATAGATTTATAAATTATATCATGACAAAAAATACAAACTCTACTACACAAATAAAATATGCTAAATACAAAAATAGGTATTAAACTTACAAAATTCTCCATTAGAAACACTTAATCAATCCTAGGAAAACATCTTCAAGTAGAATCCATCTCCAATAGAACTCGCACCACGAAAGAATCACATTTTGACCCAATATAAAGACAAGAGACTAATTCACACTCTTTTTTGAAGAGAAGAATGAATTAATGTGTGATGATAAAATGTGGAATATTGTCTCCTCTATTTATATGAAGATTAAATTGCCTTATTTTCACTAAATTTACAAGAAAATCCATAAATCAAGTGTGCTTAAGTTTCAACAAATGGGAGGTCGCAATCTGACCTTGATATAGCTCAAAAACACAACAAAAAATGCAAAAATAGCTCACACATGTGGGAAAATAATGTCCTCCACTATGGCATCATCCTCCATAAATTCTCAATATGCTAGAAGCAAGTGACAAATGGATCATGAGTGTTCCATACTCCAAGGAAAATCCCAAAATATTAGCATATGCCACCATAAATTCCTCCAAAACAAAGAGGTCATCAAATTTGTGTTGTATGTCACCCTTCTAGGGTAAAAGTGGTGACATGGAACCATCATGCTCAAGCGTTGGGGTTTACTAGTGATGTGAAAGTCCTCCATGTCATCTCAAGGATAGATATTCATCATTCACGCTCTGGAACAAGTAATGCACATCATGTGAAGGCCAACTTAGGGGAATTCTAGGTCCATACGGGAACATCATCATTAAATCCAAAACCAAACCATTAGTGGCTCAAAGTTGCAGCATTTGCTGGTACTCATGAGAGACAAGAACCATGTGGAATTATCTCATAACCCAATTCTCATACCTAAAGGAACAATGTTGCATCATCATGATCATAATTTCTCTCTGGAGGGGGTACAATGTCCTCTTGGAGTGTTGTTGAATGGGATGATTATAAACTGAAAATGGAATTATACTGTTGTGATAATCCCACCTAACAAAACCCCCTCAATATTGAGTGACATCATCAATCATTAGTGAAAACAATCGTAAATGCTTCATAGTGGACCATACCTAATCTTATGGGCACAAAAATACTTTACAAAAAATTCACCTTCAAATGTCTAACTAGATTAGGACATGTAAACAAGTGGATGGTTAGGTCAAAAACCTTATTAGGTGTTTTTAACCCCAAAGAGAATGACATGTCCCAGATTATCCCATCAATCCATAGGTGTGTGTGATAATTATGGTTCCAGAGTGAGAAATTCTTCAAGGCAAGTGCCATAGCCATGTGACCAACTAATGGGGTTCCAACATCTTGAGTGTGTAGATGTAAGGAGGGATCAATCATGGAGGCATGGGTTACCCCTTTCCTCGGCCTGCTTTTTCCACCATTACGGCACACCTTTTATTCTTTTACAATTTGTGTTTATTAGGTGCATAACTTAGGAGTTGAAGCTTTCTTTTGGGATTTTTTTTTACCCCTTTAAGTTGAAGAAATTTCTTGCACATTAGGGTTGGGACATACATGAGTTCCTTTCTTTAGACAAGCATTAAATTATTGAGGAACTAGGTGACGGATAATGAGGGGAGAAGAACTCATATTAGGATTTTTCCACACGTTAAATAAAAGTCCTGGCCATATTTTTCATTTTTCATTTTTCTTATAATGTGAATTTCTATGATTTTATCTTTCTTTGAGCTATGTCAACATCCAAGGCTAAGTTTACGGGTCCAAAATAAAGTACGAGGATGAATAGTGCCAATCCCAATTGTGATATCATGCATTAGTAACTCCAAGAAGTAATAAATTTGATTAGGAAAATCACTAATATATACAAGGATAGGGAGACTATTGGACTTCGTATTCCAATATCTCTTCCTCTTCTCATTTTTATCTTTACAATATTGACAATATTTCCTAATCTCTAAAGATTATGTGTCAAATTTCCCTGACCCCCTCCCCCCCTTACTCTGAAGGGATGTTGGTGATTAAGCATCATTATGAATCTTTCAAAAATTTCTCTTCCAAGCCCTTTGGTGAAGATGTTTGCAATTTTCTCATTTGTGGAACAATGGTGTAGGTGAATAGTGTTGGCCTCAACATGTTTTCGAATAAAATAATACTTTGTATTGATATGTTTGGTACGATCATGGCACTTTGGGTTCTTGGCCAATTTTATTGCAGAAGTATTTTCATTCAAAAGAGTAGTAGAATGCACTTGTTTCTCCTACAAATTTTCAATATTTTTCCCGAGCCACACAATTTCTGTAACTACCTCATATTTCACCTATATTGTGGAATCTCGTGGAACTAATTGTTTGTGTGACCTCCAAGAGACAACTATTAATTGAAGACACATAACATAACCTAAAGTAGATACTCCATTTTCTTTATCTCCATCAAAATCTGAATAAGAGTATCCAATCAAGTTGAAGTCATCCACCTGTGTATACTTGAGTCCAAAGTCATAAGTTCCCTTCAAGTACTTTAATTTTATTTACTTATTTATTAATTTATTAATTCATTTTTTCTCTGGTGATTCACGGACCCCTGTGGTCACCGGGTAGCCAATACGTCCACGGAAATATTTGAGCTTGATCAAGGGTATCAAGCCCCACGGCCAATAGCTAGTCCTAACCCCTAGGGATTTGGGGAGAATTGACCCTGTGACCTCCCCAACAACGAGGCACTTGTTTGACCAATTGAGCTAACCCTTGGGCTTTTAATGGTGGTTCAAGGACACCCGCGGTCACTAGGTGGTCACTACGTCCATGGAAATATCTGAGCTTGATCAAGGGTATCAAGCCCCGCGGCCAATAGCTAGGCCTAACCCTAAGGGCTTTGGGGAGAATTGACCTCGTGACTTCTTGAATGGCGAGGCACTTATTTGACCAGTTGAGCTAACCCATGGGGCTATATATATATATATTTTTGCTTCAGTAGACAAACCTCATATTTCACTTATGTTATGGAATCTCGTGGAACTAATTGTTTGTGCGACCTCCACGAGACAACTATTGATCCAAGACACATAACATAACCTAAAGTAGATACTCCATTTTCTTTATCTCCATCTAAATTTGAATAAGAGTATCTGATCAAGTTGAAGTCATCCACCTGTGTATACTCGAGTCCAAAGTCAGAAGTTCCCTTCAAGTACTTTAATTTTATTTATTTATTTATTTATTTCGGTAGACCAATGTCCATCAAAAGACTTTTGCATAAACCTGGAGAGAATTCCAACAACAAATGAAGACCATAGTAGTAAGGTAGTTAAGACTTCCTACGCATTGTTTGTACTTTGTTGCATCCACAAATTCATTTTGTTTTGTGGATGCGAGCTTTAAATTTTGTTCCATTGGAGTGGTCAAATGATTACACTCAATCATGTCAAATTCTTTGACAATCTCCAATGTAATTATTTTGAGAGAGGAATATAAACTTCATATGTTGGGTTACTTAAATACCTAGATAGTAGTGAACATATCCCAAATCTTTCATTTCAAAACATTTACTCAATTCTTCCTTTATGGATGCAATATAATTTTCATTGTTCCATGTCATTAGAAGATCATATACATACAAAATCGGATGGTGTTCTGGTCTCGAGAGTTGTTAGAGAGGCTAAGAAACACGAGGACTCTAGAACCCATATTGTTTTTAAGAAAATTCACCTAGAAAGGCCTTAATTAAGTTAATTAATTGGTAATTAATTTTTTCTTAAGTCCAACTTAGGGAAAATGATTAATTAATAGGAATTAATTGAGAAATGTGATATTTATCTTGAAAATCACACAAATCGAATAGGAAATGATCTAAGCCATTGATTGAGTTTAATATAGGTTGTTGGGGTCCCAACTAGAGATTATAAGGCGAGTTCGATGGGGTTGATGGAGAATAGACTTGGAGAGTGAGTTACCTTAGCCAGTTTGGTTTTTCCAAAGAGAAACATTATGCCATAAGAGTTTGAGCTAGAGAGGGGACGTAGAGACAAAGAGGGGCAGAGATAGTGAGTCTAGAGGAATTTTTCTAGTTCTAGAGAGTATCTTGTAGAGAGGTAGAGATGGCCACAGAGAGTTTGCGCAAGGGATGCGCAACAACCTTTAGAGGGAAATTCGATTTAGCTAGAGGAAGGGTTGTTTTAGGTGCTATTGGTCGGGAGAAATTCTAGAGGGCAAAGCCAAAGGCTTCCAGACCAACGAAAGTTAGTAAATAGTTGATTCGAGGTAGTTCTGTGCTAGCGATGTTTAGGCCCGTGTAGAGGTGATGCATGGCCTATGTAGAGGCAGTTGGAGAGCTAGTTTGAGCACTTGATTAAGCTAGGATTGCTTGTGGAGTGAGGAAAATTCCTCACAAAATTTTTGCTAGAATTTTCTCTATAGGATTGCTAGTTTTTCATCATTTAGTTGTACTTAGAATTTTCTCACTGCTACTTTATAATAAAAACCCTTAGCTGCTGCAACCAATTTTCCCACATTGGGTTTTTCCAGGGCTTTTGTCCAAAAATAATTGTGTCATTCTTTTGTGCGTGTGCCATTATTTTCACAGTTTCAAGTTTATCTTCCACAATATTTATTTTGGTGAAGAAATTGCACTGTGAATGTTTTGTTATTAATCATAAAATCAATAAACTAAATAATTAGTTAGGAGAATTAATTCTAGTTACTGCATTTCAAGGAATTTTGACATGGTATCAGAGCATATTTGACAAATAGGAAGCTCAAAGTCAAAGGAGGAAAATTTCACTATTCAAAGTGGAAAAGCAGGCCGAAATTTTCTTGGGTTACACAATGCCTAGCCAAGTAGTGCGAATTGTAGGATAAAGGGTTTGATTTTCAGTTGTAGGGTTAAATAAAATTTGTTTTGACCAGAAAAGTGATTACTAGCAAGAAGAGGGAACAACAACTCAATATTTTCGTATAGAAGATTATTAGTTTGGGCACAAAGGGTTTGTAGCAGTTTGCTAGAGCATATTCAATGCCAAGTTGAAAAGAAAGTGCACACAGAGAGGGATATTTCTCTTAAAGGGTTTCTAGTCATTAATCCAATATTTCCAGTTATAGTAGGCAATAATTGTTGAGAAGTGTAGCAAGAAAGTCTCAATTTGACTTTTCCTTGGTCAAATTGAGAAAATTCAAATTTCCACATAAGTAGACAACTTGGAGGTAGTTAAACAGGATCAGTTGATGCCCATAACATAACATAATGAAAGAGAGATGTAGCCAAGGAAAGGAGAATAATATTGGAGGGGTGCGAGACCACATTGTCTAAAATATCCATGGGAAAGAAACTCCTTTCAAAATGTGGAAGGCACTGATATAACTACTCGAGAATATCAGTGACCATGGAAAAATAACCCTCAAAGACAAATTTCGAAATTTCAAGATGCAAAAGAATGACAATATTCCACAGTATCTCACTAGATCTAAACAAGTTCGGGATGAGTTTGGAAGGGTTGGTGTAAATGTTGCAAAAGATGACCTGGTGAGCCTAGCTCTTCTAGGCCTTCCCAAATGCTGGCATAGCTACCCAGAATCAGTGAACGAGATGGATAAACTATCAAATTGGGAATGTTTGTGGTTTGATTTGGTACAAGAAGAGATCAAGTGGAATACCATAGATGGAACCTCATCCAAGGGAGAGGATGAATTTTTTTTTGCATCGGTTGGAAAGAGAAAGAAGGCCAAAGGGAAGAAATTTTAAACCAAACTAGAATTCGACAAATGGGGCAAGAAGAAATACTTGTCCAAAATAAAATTCTTCAATTTTCATGAATTTGGACACTATGCTACAAAGTTTCCACACACAAATTCTAATAAGAACTCAAGAGTAGCAGGTGAAGCTTTGGCTTCATAGTTTGAGATAGACTTCACCCTTATCACATGTATGCCAAACACTATGATGGGGAGTGTGTGGTACTTGGAGTTAGGTGCCTCGTTCCACATGACAAGGTGTAGAGAGTTTTTTAGTGACCTAGAGGAGAAAGATCTCCATATGCATATTGAACTTGGGGATGACAGAAGGTATAGTGCTACCAAGTTGGTACAATAACCTTTAACAGAGAGTTAGGACCCCTCTTTTCCTCAGAGATGTGATGCTTGTATTAGGCCTAAAGAAGAACCTCATCTTTGTAGCAGTTTTAGAAGATCATGGTTATGATGTGATCTTTAGCAAAGGAAAATAATTCCGAAGACACATAGCCATTAGACAAGTGAAGCATATCGAGGTTCATGTGAAGAACCTATATAAACTTGATGTGGAATATTGTGTTACATTAACCAACAAGGTAGAGAAAGTGTAGAGTCGCGATGTTAGTGAACTATGGCACAAGAGATTGGGCTATTTGCATCATGGCACCTTGAAAATTATGCAACAAATAACCATTGGCCTCCCTAAAGGACAAATTGAGTAGCAGGATGTATGCAAAGGTTGTACCTTGGGGAAGCATGTAAAATCAACATTCCATGAGTGAGAAAGTAAAGAACATGCAATATTGAAAAGAGTCCACACTGATGTTTTTGGACCTTTATCGACAACCTCCACTTACAGAAAAATATTTTTTTTACTTTTATTAATGATTTCTCAAGTGCTAGATCTTCTCCATGCGGAATAAGGATGAGGAATTCTCAAATTTTGTATAATTCAAGGCACTAGTTGAGAAAGAGATCAGAAAGTAGGTGAAGGATATCAAGAGAAGTAATGGAGGTGAGTATGTTTCAAATGATTACAATTATTTCTCTACGAAAGAAAGCATACAAAGAGAGTTGACAACACCCCAAAACCCACAATAGAATGGAGTAGCTGAGAGAAAGAATTAGAGTACTGTGGAAATTACAAATGCTATGCTACATGACCAAGGTCTGCCTCTGCATTTGTGGGTAGAGGCATGTAACACAATAGTATACTTGCAGAATTAGAGTCCTCATTGGATTCTTGGTATGATTACACCAGAGGAGGCTTTCTCGTGGAACAAGTCAGATGTGTCTCACTTCATATTTTTTGGAGCCTCTGTTACTTCCATGTCTCCAAATATTCGAGGAAGAAGCTTGAGCCGACAATAGAGTTGGGAGTTTTTGTGGGTTACACTAAAACTCCACATAATTATCATGTGTACTTACCTTCCCTCATAATGACAATTTGTGCAAAGGGATGTAAATTGTTATGAGAAGAAAGTGGCACATTACTCTCTTGAGAGAGAGCTTCATATCCCACTTGAAGAGGTTCTTTTAACTCCAAAGTAGGAGCCTCAAGAAATTGTGGAACAACCAAAAATGGAGGAAAAAAGAGGAGCCAGATCGAAGACATCCACTCGAGTAGAAACATCCAGAGAAGGTAGGAAAATAACCACGAAAACTGATAAACTGGTGCAGGATGTGAGGGAGAATGTCGGAGCTCCTTCAAATTTGCATAGGAAAAGGAGGTCACCTGAGAGGTACACTGGCTACATGCCTCTAATGATTGAGCTTGTAGAGAAAGAGACATATTCTTTTGAGGAAGTAGTAAATCAACCTATTTTGGTTGATGCAATGGTGGAAGAATACAAATCCATCATGAAGAATAGTGTTTGGGAAGTGGTCCCAATTCCAACAAATAAATCAGTTGTGGGTTTGAGATGGATCTTCAAGGTCAAGCGTGCAATAGATGAAAGCATAGATAATTTTACGACCATACTTGTGGCTAAATGAGTCTCTTAGGTTGAGGGAATTGATTATGAGGAAACCTTTTCTCTTGTAGCATGGGATTCATCCATTAGAGCAATTCTTGCACTGGCTGCGCAGATGGAGTGGAAGATCCACCAAATGGATCCAAAAATAACATTTCAAAATGGTGTTATTGAGGAGGAAGTGTACATTGAGAAAAAAGAATATTTGGAGACATTTAATTAGGAATCTCATGTGTTTACACTCAAGAAAGCATTGTACAGTCTCAAACAGGCACCCCGAGTTTGGTACACTAGGATTGATAGATATCTCACTGGTTTGGGCTTCACAAAATGTGAAGCGGATGTGAACATTTATCATATTTTGGTAGAAGGTAAATTGATTATAATTTTTTTATATTTTTATGCTTTAATATTAACAGGTGATGAGAAACTAATAAACTCTTGCAAGGAGGAACTTGCAAGGGAATTTGAGATGAAGGACATGGGTCTCATTCACTACTTCCTTGGGTTAGAATTATGGAAAGGCAATGGTGAATTGTTTGTGTCTCAAGGAAAGTATGCTAATGAGATATTGTAGATATTTTTCATGGAGAGTTGTAAGCCCATGGAGACGCCTCTAGCGACCAATTGGAGGAAGGAGAATTCCACTTCAAGGGAAGAGGTTGATGCTACCACTTACTAACAGCTAGTTGATTCACTGATGTATATTGTGAACACACAACCATAAATGTGCTATTTAGTCAAAAATATGAGCCAAGCTATGGTTAGGACAACTAAATTGTATTGGAAGGAAGCTAAGCATGTTTTATGGTACCTTAGAGGCACTACCCAATATGGATTATGGTACAGATGGACAAAGGGAGTGAAGTTGTATGGCTTCATAGATGCAGATTGGGTAGGGAGTCCATCCTACCAAAAGAGAACATCAGGTGAATTTTTTAGTGTTGGATCCGCAACGGTTCTTAGTACAACAAGAAGCAAGTATTTGTGTCGTTCATCTCGGTAGAAGCAAAATACATGGCTACAAGTCAAACAACATGTGAGAAGATCTGGATGAGAAAGATACTTCTGGGACTTTTTGGTTAGATGATGTATCCATCTGTGATCTATTGTGATAATCAGAGTTACATTAAGCTCTATGAGAATTTGATATTTCACAATTTACCCAAGCATATATATATCCGATATCATAATTTATGGGACTGTGTGTAGAGGCAGATAAGGTTGCTACAATACATTTTGATAGAGAAATAAGATGTTGACATCTTGAAAAACACATTGTCAAGAGGTAGGTTTCAAATTCCACAGGTGCAGGATAGGGGTAGTTGATAATTCATTTCTTGCTAAGAGGAAGTCTTGAGAAGTGTAGCAAGAAAGTCTCAATTTGACTTTACCTTGGTCAAATTTAGAAAATTTGAATTTCCACATTAGCAGACAACTTGGAGGCAATTAACTTGTGTGACATGGCTCTTGTCACTCAATTAGATCAGTAAATTTGAGTTAGAGGGCTTGGAGTTCAATTAAGCATGTGTGATGGTTAAATTTTAGTAATCCAATTTAGTTATATCAGTTGTGTTTAGTTAAACTGGTTCTAACAATTAATGGAACTAGTGGAAGGTCAATTTTGCAGTGGGACAATAGTCTAACTCGATGAACATTCCATTAAATGATCAATCAACTAAAAATATCTAGTGCATGCAAGGAATTCAGGCTCCTCAGCTATGGTGGAGATTCCAAGGCAGTGTAACAAGTAGTTGTAAACTAGTTTAAGTGTACAAGTGTTGCATGCAGTTAGATGATCAATCCTTGGGAATTACGCAATCAATTGGAGGAAAATTACTAAAAAATGGGGGCCAATTCCTTAGGATTTGTGCAAGGAAATAAGGGCTCAATCTTCTCATTGAGAAGAGAGATAGGTTATTCATTTTCAGGTTGTGCTTAGAGCGGGAAAATAATTCTAATACATTCTCAATTCATCTTATTAATGTAAAGAGGCTTGAGGGGTTTTTTCCATTTGGGTGCCCCTAGAAAAACACTGTGGATATGTGGTTTTTATTATTGCATGTTTGCCAATGTTGTTCTAAATTGTGAATTAAATTCCGCAGATCAGTAGAGTAGAATTGTGTCTCTTGATTTTAGATTAAACTTCTTGAGAAATTGCAATTCTATAACCATATATATATATATTTGTATACAGTAGCCATATGAAGTTTTTCTCACTCCATAAGGGGGTGTGAATTGAAGAGCTAGTAGTTGAGCAAGTGAAAGAGGGAGAATTCCATCCTAGTTCACGTTTTCACAGAGAACTGGGTAGGGTCCATTGAGGTGAGAATCAGTTGATGCTTCCTCATGGATCATTTCCTTTCTAAAGGGTCCCACAATATTTCATAGCAGAAGGATCAATGTTAGTTGGTGTAGTCAGTTATGGAGTCACAATTGCAAACTAGTAGCAGTCATATGCTAAGGAGTGCAGAGCAATGTTAATAGCAGTGCATGAGGCTTTGTAGTAGAATAAAAAACAACACAAATTTATCAGTGGACCTTGCAAAGGATAGTAGCAGTAAGATGCTTAGGAGATAATTGGAGCATAGAGACACAATTGATTTAGTATTTTGGATGCCTCTTAGTTATAGTATTTGTAGTAGCAATAACCATTAGGGAAATTTTGAGGTCTAAAATGGGTCTTCTAGGCAATATTATAAAATAATAGTGTAAATAATAAAATAATATTAGATTACATAATTAAATTTTAGAGGGAAAAAATAAAAAGCTATTTTTTTCAACTCATATTTTGAACTTATCTCCCTACAGTATTACTCAAATTTTGAGTGGGGGACACTCATTGGATGCAAAATTTAATTCCTCATCTAAGGAGTATCCATGTTGCATTTTTTTGATGGACTCTGCTACATGAAAAATGAGAATTACATGGAAAAATGTGATTGCAATCACATTTTTTCATGTAGCAAGGTCCATCAAAAGTATGCAACATGGGTAATCCTTGGTTGAGGAATTAAATTTTTCATCCAACGAGTGCTTCCACTTGAAATTTGAGTAAAAATGTAGGGAGATAAGTTGAAAATATGAGTTGAAAAAATAGTTTTTTTCTTTTTTCCCTCTAAAATTTAATGATGTAATCTAATATTATATTATTATTTATAGTATTATTTTATACGAGTTAAAAAATTAGTATATTTTTTATTTTTTAATCCTTTTACTTTTTTTTACTTCAAATGGTGAATCACCCCCCCTGGTTTGACATCTATCATCTTAAATCCTATTGGTTTTTAAAAAGTTGATTTTGGATGTACATTTTTTTTAGGCTCATTTTAGACCTCAGAATTTCTCTAATGAATAGTTGAAAGGGAGTTGCAGTGCAGATGCAGAGTTGACAACAATAGAATTTGTACAACAGTGTTAGAAACAACACAGATTGTTATGCAACCATCTCACAAAATAGAAGAAAAGATAGATCAACCACTTCAAAATAAGCCTCTTTGAGGGG
>APFE030884461.1:0-12420 GCA_000404065.3 Pinus taeda | reverse complement strand
TTTGGCATTGGAGTAAAGCAGGAAAAGAAGGCAAGAGGAAGCAAAGATCAAGTAGGGAAATGTATGATCAAGCAGCTACAACAATATTCATTGCAAGTATCAATTTGCATGTGTATTTTCCTTGATAGATTTGGCATGCATGGCATTGCATGTGGTCCTTTTTATGTTGTGGCATTGGATTTTCCAGGTGTAACTGTGTTTTCAGCCTAATCTTGCCATTTCTAGATAACCATGGTGTGATGGGGTTCTCATGACGCTGAGTGGGGTGGATCTCTGAATGATAAAGCACATGGCATAGTGGTCCCCGAATCATTCTGTGGATCATGGTAAAGCCACTGACTTAGTGACCCCTGAGAAATATTGTGGGTTGCGTTAAATTCAGTATTGTGTTGCCTCGATGGGGCTAGGATCCTTTTCTAGTGAATGGAAAGATATACGGTAAAGCTAGGAGGTGGTTTTCTCTCCATTGGGCCGAGTAATCCTGAGTTTAGGATATGAGGTCAAGCTTGGATATTGGGTCTCAGTTTAGGACCTAGTGATATGGGTTTGGATTGCAGTAAAACCTAAGAGACTAGGAGATAGGAAAATTCCTCACGATGTAGGTGGAGAAATCCAGTGGCATCCATGCTTGTTTGGCCTAGTGATTGGGTGGAGATCATGGTGAATCCTATTATGATGTGTTCATTGTGTTGGCCTAGTGATTCAGGATGGATTATGGTAAATCCTAGTTTCTATTGATGAGGGTGAGGTGATTTAGCCTCGGTATACCCTAGTTAGTTCTTTTGGTTTGAGTCCCACATTCATGCTTGGAATATGGCACGGGGGTGAATGGTTGAAGAGAGAATTGGCTTAGCCATTCTATGGTCAGTTGGAACATGGAAGTCTCATCCCAGGTTTGGTTTTTGAATCATTAATGAAAGGTTATTTATCCTTGTATTTCTATGAGAATTTTGATGGATTATTTGGGGTTTATATGGTTGTACTTTTATTAGTATTTACATTGTTATTACGTTGGTTATATGTGTGTTTTATGACAGCATCTATGTATGGTTCTCACCATGTTTTTTCTTGTAAATGAATGGATAATGTATTTATGGCTTAATATATGGTAATGCAATAAATGGAATGAGGGAACAATGGTTCTTAGCAGTTCTCAGATAAGTACAAGATCCCTATGTTTAATTTTGTTGGTTACACTTGTAGATTACATTCTTGTGACATGTTTGACGAAATGCCTGTCATGGCTAGTAGGGATCTTATTAAGGTATTGTTTAACTTATTTCTCTTGCATCATTGTTTCCCTATTATTTTACTACTCATAATTTATCATTCCATTTTAGGTAGTGACCTGGGCTCTGGGCCTAAAAAAGTCACTCAAATCCCAAGGACACTAGCATAACATTGGATAATTAGGTATCTGGATGCTAGCAGGCAAGCCTGTGAGAGTGACTTTGGGTTTCTAGACGCTATCATGCCTGTAGAATGAACTAACTGAAGCTTAAGATGTCTAAAACATCATTGGGACCTAGGGACACGATGTCTCAGTGGCTGACATGTCTCCTAAGGGTTCTATTGCTATTGTGAATAGGTTGGTTGATTTGTTCTGTTGACTCCACTCCCTTAAGGTCACTAGGAGGTCGAATCTAATCATAGTAGCCTCTCGTCACATGTTTACCCCAGTTGGCTGGTTACTTGGGTAGATATGTGAGAGGGGTGTTACATGGAGCCATTCATCCCTGATGCATACAGATAAGAATATTCATATGATGAGGACTTCAAGGAGGTGTTTTAACAGTTACATATTCATGTGCATGATGGCAATAGCATCATTGACTACCATCTCCAAGATGAGTTAATCTACAAGCTAGATAAGCTATGTGTTCCTAAAGGTAATTGATTGTAGTTGATTAGAGAAGATCACACCTCCAAGGTAGCAAGGAAATTTGGTGTAGGGAAGAATGTGGCAAACTGGTAGAGGTATGTGTATTGGCCCAAGATGAAAGATCAATTACCTATGTTCATAAGGGGATGTATGCTTTTTTGTACCAGGAAGCCTAGCAATAGAAAACACTGTCTATATCATCCCTTACATGTACCTTCTCATCCTTGCAAAAGCATTTCCATAGGGATATTTACAAACAGCTAGGAAGGGACATGACTACATGTTCGTGGTAGTTGAAAGGTTCAGCAAGATGTGTGTTATGATTCCCTATAAAAAGACCATCAGTGGACAAGAAGCAACAATTTTTATATTTAGACAAGGTTGGGTGCACTTTTGGATACCAAGGAGGATTGTTTCAGACATGGATACAATATTTCTCAGTACATTTTGGACTAAATTGTGGGAGAATATGGACATGAAGTGAGGTCTACAACATTCCATCAATAGAAAGATGGATAGACAAAAGTAGTCAACGGGACTTTGGTGTAGCTTCTGAGGGGATACAACCAGAAGCATCTGAATACCTGGGATGAAAATTTGGTACATGTACAATATTATTACAATGGAGTAGTCCACACTTCTTTAGGAAAATCCCCATTTGAAAATTGTTTTGGATATTTGATGCATTCGCCTTTGGACATTGCATATGGGCAGCGAGGAGTGAGCGAAAATATTGCAGGAGATTCCTTGAGGGCTAAAAAAAATTATAGAGAATATCAGGCAGATCCATTTATATCTACAAGAGACACTATCGAAGTCATAGGAGAAGTATAAGGCCAGGCATGATCAACGTTGAATAGAGAAACTGTTCAAGGTGGGAGACAGAGTATGGTTATAGTTGAACAAGGAGAGGTTGCAGGGGCTTGGTATGAAAATCAAGGATCTGAGGTATGGTCTCATTAAGATACTAGAAAAGGTGGTTGATAATTCCTATCAACTTAGTTTACCACCATATATGTGCATTTACTTGGTTGTGAATGTAGAGAATTTGAAACTCTATGAGATTTCCATGCTAGATCAGGAAGAGGAATAGGTCCTACCTTCTATGCAGGATTTGGAACCAGATACTCAAGAAGAGATGACAAAATATATAGTTTTTCATAAGAGGTATAAAACTATAATACAGGGGCAACATGACCTTTAGTAGGTTGGGTTGAAAGGACAACTTCTATGCAAAGCTAAATGGTATACAACAGAGAAGGTGGAGGAAAAATTTCTTCATCTCATTCAGTAGAAGATTTTTGGGACCAAAAGCCTCAAAACATGGTTAGGTATGATCTATATGGATCATTGTGTTGTTTTTATTCCATACTTAAGCATTCAAAGTGTAAAAAGTGGAGGAATTAGGTCATCAGACCATTTTTACCGGTGTGACTCAATTTGGAAAAACAAGGTTAGAAACCTTCCAGGAGCGTTTTGAGGAATCAAATGAAATTTTCTGGGGGTAAAACTTGGTTGATTTAATGTAGCACCTTTTCATCCTATTATACACACATATACATTTCCAAGAACATAATAATTGTGTCAATCGGAGTCTATATGTGAAAGTTATGCCACTCAAATGTTGACCCTCCTATTTTCCCACCCATAATTTGGGAGGATGTCATGTTAGCCCCATTATTCAAGAAAAAGGGGTAGCCACATGATTATGATGTAAAAGACTCTGGAAGATTCTATATTGTAAATTTTTTAAGAGTTGAGGTATTCATACTTAACCACTAATAGGATATCAGTTTGTGTTATAACTAGGCCACTAGGAAAAAAAGGTATTCAATTCTTTCGAGTGAATTTGTTCCATAACTAAGAAACAATAGCCAAGAGGGATAGGAGGTAGAGAAAACAAAGAGGATTTGTGCAATGTAACACCCCATAGGCCATAGGCCATACTTCTTTGTACTTGCATCCATATTTCGAGACAGAGAAAGAGAGCGAAGCGGCCTCAACTTCCAATTAGGTTTTCTCTCGAAAGGGTTTCCAAGAGCATATCATGTGTCTTATGTGTGTGTGATTTTATTTTAATGTTCTCTATTTTATGAATAAATTTCATTTTCATGCATGCACTATTAATGATTCATAAAAAACTGTGGATATTTCACTAAACAGTTCATCACAACCTATCTGATAATAATATATTAGTTTACTGCAATTTTACACTATTACATTTTTATTTAAAATTATAGATTTGTAGATTTAACTATAATTAGTGCATGAACGTGAATGGAAATTATGCAAAAAAGTAGAGAATGAAAAAATAATCTCACACACACACACATAAGACACAATATATTCTCTTTGGGAAACTCTTTTGGGGGAAAATCCCAACTAGAAGGTGAGGTCGCTTCGCTCTCTTTCTCTATCTAGAAAATAAGGATGCAGGTACAAAGAAATAATTCTTATGGCCCATGGGCTACTATAGTGAATATATCCTCTTAGTGTGCTCTACCTCCTATCTCTCCTAGCTATATTTTCTAAGCTATGGAACAAAATTCTCTTGAAAGAATGGAATGCATCTTCCTCCTAGTGTCTCGATTATAACACAGCATAATAGCTTGCTAGTGGTTAATTTTGACTACATCAACTCTTAGATAGAGTTACAATATAGACTCTTATAGAGTCTCTTACATCATAAACATGTGGCTATCCCATTTTCCATGAATAATGGGGGCTGACGCGGCTTCCTCCCAAACTATAGGTGTGAAAATAGGAAGATCAATTTCTAAGTGGCATAACTTTTGAATATGGACCCCGATTTATGCACTTCTTGCATTGTTGGAAACATATATGTGTGTAGAACAATATGAAATAGTGATACACTAAATTTTCAAAATTTTACCACCAAAAAAAATCATTCGATTCCTCAAAACGCTCCCTGAAGGTTTCAGACCTTGTTTTACCAAACTGGTTCCACCGGTAAAAACGGTCTCGTGATTTGATTCCTCCACTTTTTTCTACTCTAAATGCATCGAGA
This sequence comes from Pinus taeda, assembly GCA_000404065.3. Lineage (NCBI taxonomy): Eukaryota > Viridiplantae > Streptophyta > Pinopsida > Pinales > Pinaceae > Pinus > Pinus taeda. The sequence continues at coordinate 7,510 of APFE030884461.1, read as the reverse complement.
TGCATGAAAAAAAATATAATGATCTAATATGTATCACACCTCCTCATTTTGGGAGTATTTGTGTCCCCAAAATATTTTACTGAATGAGGTGAGGAAATTTTTCCTTCACCTTCTCTTTGGTGTACTATTTACATTTGCTTCGAAGTTTCCCTTCAATATAATCTGCCAAAGTTCATTCTACCTTTGTCTTGTAGTTTTAGATCTCTTATGCAAAAATGTATCTTATGTCAACTCTGCCTGAGCTTATGGTGTCAAATCCTCCACAGAAGATAGGACTTGTTCCACTTCCTGACCTAGCATGGAAGGCTCATAGAGTTTCAAATTCTCTACATTGACAACTAAGTAAATGTGCATATATGGTGGTAAATATAGTCAATAGGAATTACCACCCACCTTTCCCAGTATCTCAAAGGGACCATGCCTCAAAGCCTTGATTTTCTTTCTAGGCACTTGTAGCCTCTCCTTTTTCAACTGTAACCATACTCTATCTCCCACCTTGAATGAATTATCCGTTCCGTGTTGATCATTCATGGCCTTATACTTCTCCTACAACTTTTGTAGTGTTTCTTGTACCTATAAATGGATATGCCTGATTTTCTCTATAAATTTTTCTACCCTCAAATAATCTCCTGTAATATCTTCCCTCACTCCTCATTGCTGCCCATATGCAATATCCAAAGGTGAATATGGAAAATATCCAAAACAAGTTTCAAATGGGGACTTTCTTGTAGAAGTGTGGACTGCTCTATTGTAAGAATGTTGTATATATACCATATTTTCATCTCAGGTCTTTAGATGCTTCTGGTTGTATCCCCTCAGAAGTTGTAGCAAAGTATTGTTGACTACCTATGTCTGTGGACAGAATGTTGTAGATCTATTCAACTTTCTGTCCATCTTCTTCCACAATGTAGTCCAGAATGCACTAATAAATATTGTATCCCTATTTGAAACAATGCTCCTTGGTATCCCAAAGTGCACCTAGACTTGTGCAAAGAACAAGCTTTCTTCTTATTTACCACTTATGGCATTTTTATAGGGCATTAGAACACACATCTTGTCGAACCTATCAACTATCACAAACAATAAAGCATGTCCCTTCTTGGTTGTCAATAAACCTCCCACAAAGTCCATGGAAATTTTTTCCCAAGGATGAGTAGGTATAGCTAAGTAATGATATAGACCTTGTTTCATGTTACTAGGCTTGCTAGTACAACAAATCATGCATCCTCTTATGAACCTAGCTACATTGTTTTGCATCTTGGGCCAATATGCATACCTCTGCAAGTTAGCTACGATATTCCCTAAACGAAAGAGCCCTGTAACCTTGGAGGTGTGAGCCTTTCTAATTAGCTGCAATCACTCGCCTTTAGGAACGCATAGCTTATCCAACATGTAGAGTAACTTGTCTTGGAGATGGTAGTGAACGATTTTGTCGCCATTGTGCACATGACTCTAACTCTGCAACTGTTGATACACCTCCTTCAAGTCCTCATCCTCTAAATATGCTTCTTTGTATGCATCATGGGAGAATGGCCCCATGTGCATAAGAGTCCCCAAAGTTGTAATCTTTGATGTGGGTGGTGTTAGAGTCAGTATTTGCATACTGCCATCAGTGATAAAAAATCATCTTTTAATATCATATTAGGGCCCATTCTGAAATTTTTGTCATTCCACTAGGTCGTCATGCAAAAATTTGTTCACTGAAGGTTGAATTAGGGTTTCCTTTACTACTTTTAGAAATTGACCCCCTGTTGGCTCATTTCAACCTTGTTGGGTATCCATTGACGATGAAGGCTCATTTCATCATATTTTATATCAATCAAATCCACCTAAAATTCAGTCATTTGGGGTTCCATTAGGTCACCTAGGTTTTATTTTCCCAAGGTCCAATAAATCATCAAGGCCATAAGAATGAAAGAAGGAGGATTTTCCCTTTCTCTTACCTCCTAGGCAGATATGTTCCTATAATGAAAATCATCATGAAGTACTTCACATGTGAGGGTAAGTTTTCTAGGCTCTATTCCTATCATATTTGGTTACTCATGCATTTTACAAGAGTCGAAATGCTCAATCTTCCCTACTATATTTACCAGGATATCAACAAGATGTCATACATTGCTCGAAGGAAAGATCATGATCATCAAATGCATAGCATATTTCACCATTCTCTCATCAAGATGATAGTCCTACACCACCTTAATCAGCTTAACATTGCATGGGACACTTTCATATCTAATGAGATTTTCACAGTCCCACCTATTCAGCATGGACAAGAGGCACCTTCATCTTCTCATCCATTCACCTCCATTCCTCCACCTCAGCCCATACATCATTCATCTTCATCTGATGATTCAGCCGCACCATCACCTCCATCATCACCATTTCATAAGCCTATTCATTCACCTAGCAGAGATGAAGGCAGTAGGTGGGAGCATATTGATCATGGTGAAAGTAGCAAGCCCAAAAGGGTTGGTTTAGGTACCTTGGCACATACCTATCAGAGAGGGCATAGGAAAGTGTTTTCCTCACTAATTTTGGGAGGGCCCTTGCCTTCTTCATCAAAAAAGTAGGTACAGAAGGGTAAGGAAAAAGTTGTGGAGGTAGAGATCTAACAGCCAGAGAAAGACCTCCATGAGATAGAGCATGATTTTTAGTTAGTTGACTCAGATTTGAATGATGACAGCGAAAGCACAACTATTGTTATCAAGGAGAAGAATGCACTCATAACAGTGCTCCAAGTCAACTTGCAAAGGGCCAAATGGATTATTTCCTACTATAAGCAGGAGAACATGAAGTTTGAGGTCAAACATGAGCTCATGGAGATTCGGCTCAAAAAGGCAAAGATAGAGGCTGAAAAGGATAAGGCCTTACTTGATGAGGCATATGGGCAGTATGGTGAGCAACTTGAAGAAGCCAGTCACTTTGATACACAAGATCATAGTCAACATATAGTAGCTTCCCCTTTGCTTGTAGATGAAGGAATTTTGCATCTTAATAGTCAAAAGGAATCACATGAAATGAATCAACAGTCTAATGAAAATTTATATACTCCTTTGCTTGAAATTAATGAAGATATTCAACATCCTTGTCAAACTTTAGGAGGGAAAGAAGGCAATTGTTGTTTTGTCCAATGAAAACAAAGAGTACTTCCTCCTTTGACTAAAGAAGAAATAAGTCATATTCTTAATTTGAAAATCCATATTCCATCCATTAAAAATGATGATGTTATTGTACAATCTTTCCAATTTCCAAGTGACTATGAAGGGGAGAACAGTGATAAAGAAGTTTTTTAAGAGCCCCTTGCATATACAAATCTTCCTCAAGGTTCAAAAAATGAAAGTTTTGTTGATGAAAAGGAGTTTGCCCCAGATCCTATAGATATGGACACTTATGTTGTTGAAAATATTATGGAGGATCCCTTTGCTAATTTGTTACAACCATATGGAAATAATGCTTATTCTTCTCCTTTTATTGATTCACAAAAGTTAATACTTCATAATTTTCAAGATCCCTTGGATAGTATTTTGCAAGCATTGGAGAAGATGAATGTTGTTTTGTTTATCAACATAAGTCTTTGTTTCAGTTTTCATTGTGAGTTTCTTAAATATACATCATTCTACCTTCTCGAGGTAAGTGAGAAAAATTTCAGTAAGTAACCATCTACTAGATTGGTTACACTGGAAGGATCATTTCACCCAGTCAACAATGGTGGAAGAAGGGAAAAAAGAGGAGGAACATGCCAATGTGTTGCCTTTGTCACATGAAGAGGAAACAATTCAACTTGATAGTTGTTCTGATATTTCTGCTAATCATCAAGATTTGTCCTTTGCACATGCTTTTCAAGATCCTTTTACTAGTTGGTTGTAGTCATCAGATCATGATGGTTATCTTGTTTCAAATCATAGTTTTCAGCTTCAGTTGTATGTTGAGTTTCCAATCTTCAAGATTTTTGTAGATAGTGTAAATAGAGGACACCCAGGTATCCAGTTGCTTGATTGGCTTGATTGGAATTTTTCCTTTACTTGATTTAGCAGTCATTTTCAGTAGTTAGAATAGAATAGGGTGTGCATTTTGTTTCAGAAACAACTTTCTTTCAAGTTCATTTTTCAGCAAGTGATGATAGAATTCATCAAGGTTTGAAGCCGAGGAGAAGGTCCTAAGGCTCGATGATCTAGTAGTTTGGATTGAAGTTTTCAATGTTCAGTTTGGTTCTTAGTTTTTTACTGTATTGGCCCATATGGTAAGGCACTTGGTCTACGGTGTTCTTGACACCTCCTAGGAGCTGCCATCCCCAAATATGGCCGATGTTAGAGTCAGTATTTTCATACTGCCATCAATGATCAAAAATCCTCTTTTCATATCATATTAGGGTCCTATTTTGAAATTTTTGTCATTCCACCTAATGGTTGAATTAGGGTTTCCTTTACTCCTTTTAGAAATTTACACCTTGTTGGCTCATTTCAACCTTGTTGGGTATCCATTGACCATGAAGGCTCATTTCATCATATTTTATATAAGTCAAATCCACCTAAAATTCAGTCATTTGAGGTTCCATTAGGTCACCTAGGTTTTATTTTCCCAAGGTCCAATAAATCATCATCTCACTGCATAAGGTCAGCAAAATATGAGAGTCAGACAAATAATATCTTTTTCAGTTAAATAAAGCTTTCCAAAGCATGCAACCATGGTTACTGAAGGACCAAAATTTGATTTCAAGAAGGGACTTTATTCCAGTTTGTAAATTTTAACTTCAAAAAAGATGTAATAATTTTCATTTTTGTTTATGTAATTTTATGTCTATTATATGTAATAAGTTACTTTTCAGTTGCATACTCAATTCCATTGCCAAAAGCATCCAAGTAAAAGTAAAAAATCGAGATTGCCAAAGCATCATCCACCTGTCAAGAGAAAAAAGGTCAGAAAGTCAAAAAGCATTAATATGGAAATTTGGAAATGACAAGAAACATTAGAAAGTGGGTGTGCAACTCATAAATTAAATTCCATCCAAGTATAAAGGCTCTCAAGACACCCATAAAACTTCATTTGCACTCTAGCACTCTCAAAACTCCTTAGCAAAAGAAATTTGTTGATTTTAAGGCGAGATTGGGCAAAACAGAGCAAGAGGGCACATTTAGTAGGGTCGTTGCATGTTTTGTCAAGTCACTGCACGTTTGACTGGGTCGCTACGTGTTTGCTAGAGATTCCAGTGTAAATTATAATGGCGTTGCACCCCTGTAGCTGAAGGGTTCGCCTGGGTCGCTGCGTGTTCACCTGGAAGGAGCAAAAACATGCTAGAACCTCCTCCATTGCCACCAAGTTTCCAAATTGGTCATCATATACTTCAACAAATGAGGTTGGTTGAAAAATTATTCACTCCTTCCCTCTATTGTTCATTTACATAGGGTTTATAGTTGTTTGTTGTCATTCCTAAGATCAAACCCTAGTAATACATTCCCACCATCTCAAATCACATTTCTTATCTTTCATTACCACTCCCCTCACTTAACAACTATCCCCTATCACCTCCCTCATTCCACACATCCTCATCCCTTCCTCATCATCTCCCCTCACATCATTTCATATTTCCCACACCCATAGTCCATTCTACCATCTCCTTAGGGTTTTGACAGAAATAAATCATGGCAGAAGAAGAACACAAAAGTCAGAGTGAGGAAGAAAAACAAGAGAGGAGGAAATATAAGAAAGGAGGGAGAATCATCAGATATGAGCCAACCAACACCAGAGAGCTCATGGCATCTCCCATTGCTGTCACAAGCTTCGAACATATGAGCTGTTTTGAGTATTGTGAGATGGTGGAAAGGACCTAGTATCATTTTGAATTGACCAGACAATTCATCATCAACCTCCATGACAACCAAGCAACCCTTTCTAGTGTCACCTTTACTATATCTTCTACTATCATATCAACTTCTATTGGGATCCCAAATGTTGGGGGAAAATGGTTTAAATAGGGAGAATTGGATTATTGCTACTATGAGCCATATCTTAAACCCAGCCATAAGAATGAAAGAAGGAGGATTTCCCTTTCTCTTATGTCCTAGACAAATACGTTCCTATAATGACAATCATCATGAAGTACTTCACATGTGAGGGTATGTTTTCTAGGCTCTATTCCTATCATATTCGATTACTCATGCATTTTACAAGAGTCAAAATGCTCAATCTACCCTACTATCTTTATTGGGATATCGACAAGATGTCATATATTGCCCAAAGGAAAGATCAGGATCATCAAAGGCATAGCATATTTCACCATTCTCTCATCAAGATGATAGTCCTACACTGCCTTGATCAACTTAACATTGCATGGGACACTTTCATATCCAATGAGATTTTTACAGTCCCACCTATTCAGCATGGCCAAGAGGCACCTTCATCTTCTCATCCATCCACCTCCATTCCTCCACCTTAGCCCATACATCATTCATCTTCATCTGATGAGTCAGCCACACCATCACCTCCATCATCACAATTTGATGAGCCTATTCATTCACCTGGCAAAGACGAAGGCAGTAGGCAGGAGCATATTGATCATGGCGAGAGCAGAAGGCCCAAAAGGGCTGGTTTAGGTACCTTGGCACATACCTATAAAAGAGGGCATATGCATGTGTTTGGCCCACTGATTTTGGGAGTGGCCTTGCCTTCTTCATCGACAAAGCAGGTACAAAAGTGTAAGGAAAAAGTTGTAGAGGCAAAGATCTAGCAACAAGAGGAAGACCTCCATGAGATAGAGCATAATTTTTAGTTATTTGACTCAGATGGGTGTTGGGCCTCCAAAATGTCTTCAAAATGACATCCACTTTCACCTTTATTGTCACCATTTCACTCGCATGTCACAACTCCATAACCATATAACCTTTCATTAGCCACCATTTTCATAAATATATGGGTTAGGATCCTTATTTACCAAAGTTATTTATTTTGTGTTTAAAGTGAATTTATGATTAAAAACTAGGAAATTAACATAGTTTCATGTATCTATATATGTGGCTTGAGTTCCATGACATGTGTAGGTCATTTGGAAGCTTCCAAGGCACCCTTATGTGGCCTCCAATGCTCAAATTCGAATTCCCTTCAAAGGAGATTTGGATCAAGGTCAAAGAAGGATATGTGTCCTATATGGATTGTAACTCTATGAGGTGTCTCATCATTTCTTATTTGGATTAGAATTCTATGAGACACTTACGGGATATGTGTCTCATTATGAGCTATTTGGTTGTAACTATATGAGATTTTAGTGGATCTTCATTAAATAGGGTAGCTTCTTATGTTTTTGTATAAATAGGAGAGCCTTCTCCTTTGAAAGCCATATGTAAAGTTGGAGAAATGATCATGTTTTTAATAGAGAATTTGGAGCTTATACTTGGAGATTTGAAGATTTAGTTTTGCTTGCATATGGAGCTTCTTCACTTTCCATCCTAATACACCATTGGAATGGCCATCTAATGGTTGTGATATTTAATTGCTTTTATAGATTAAAGTTTATTTG
>APFE030884459.1:52340-75806 GCA_000404065.3 Pinus taeda | reverse complement strand
TTTCATGTTTAAGTAAAAAGCAGTATTCAATCTCATTATCCATAGCAGAAATAGAATATATCGCGGCAGCAGCTTTTTATACACAAGTTCTCTGGATGAAGCAAAATTTGGAAGATCTTCAAGTCAAGTTTGACGAGCCTGTTGCCATATTTTTCAATAACACTGGCTCCATCAGTATCTCCAATAATCCTATGATGCATTCCAAAATGAAGCACATTCTGATTAAATATCATTTCATTAGGGAGTAGGTCGTAGAAAGGAATATCAAGCTTGAATATGTTGGCACAAAGGAACAAATTGCTAACATCTTTACCAAACCATTACCTCGTGAAGCATTTGAGTATCTTTGCCAAAATCTTGGGATTCTCCCAAGTTCTCATTAGAATCTTTCTCTTATCTAAATAAGTAGAAAGGGGGAGTGGAGGTGTGTACAGGTTCGTAGGATGACAGTTTGACAGGGGCGTTACCCTTTTCCATTGATGACAAAGGGGGAGAGAAGGCAGTAGGAAGAGGTGTCATGATCACAGGGGGAGTACTTGTGTTGCCATCAATGCCAAAGGGGGAGATTGTTGATCATAGGTTTTCATTGATGTCCACCCAATCAGCACCAGCAGCTACCGCGATCTTTCAAGGGAATTTTGACTTGAAAACTCATATTATTTTGCATCAAAGTTATTCTCGATGGATTCTTCTCGTTGAGATGTTTCCGTTGATATATTGTACGCCTCCCAGTTCTTCACGGTTTGATAATTATTTGAGTTTGAAGTCGGAAACCCCCATTAGTGGGTTAAAACCCCAAGGGTTGAGACATCACCTTATTCCCAACGATTGTCAATATATGACAGGGATTCTCACCATAATATCACCTCGTATAAGTTGAATAAATTGAAAAATCCAGAGATAGTAAACCAATCATTGACTTCACACTCATGTAGGAATCAAGATCATATGCCCTAAGCCAATCATTGGTTTGCTTGCAATTAACATAAAAATTAAAAAGAATTATTAAAAGTATGTCACTAATAATAATAATTAAATATATATATATATATATTATTATATATATATATATATATATATATTATATATATATATATATATATATAATTTTAATTTCAATAATATTATGCAAATATTAGGAGAATATTAAGTGATCAATTTACCTTTAAAACAAAAGATATATATTTTAAAATATTTAATATCCTAAAGTATTATGAATTACTCCAACGTACATTAAGAAGCCCTTCTTAACACCCAACGGTCAAATGATCATTGTTTATTGTCACATAAGGAAGTTATGTCTCCTACAAACAAGGAGCCCTATCTAACGACTAATTAAGAACCTTATTAATTACCTATGGCCAGCGGCTCTGTTTCCTTAGTATGTAAGGTATTTATTATTTAAATTTATTATTTATTATTTAAATTCTTAATTGATTCAAGGCCTTAAGGAACTTCAAATGATCACCATTAAGAAACCCCTTCCATATTCTATATAAGGAGTAGTCTCCTTCCTAAGTTGACTCAAAAGAACATTCTAAAAAAAAAAATTGCTCTGAAATTCTTGAGTATCCTGGGGCTACTAAGTACAATTGGGAGGATAGGGTCTATTTTGGAGTGTTCACAGCTTCAGTTTATTGCATTTTCTTAAGTACAGGATTCATTCTTTAGAAGAGCGAAGTAATGATAAAGGTACATCTAAATTTCAGATTGTAGATTAAGCAATACAATGCAGAAGTCTAACCTTCACCGCATTTGAGGAACATCATATAAATTCATGTCTGTAACAAAGGGCCTGTTGTAGAAAGATACGTTAGACAATCTGTTATGTGAACCAATTAGGAATGGCGTAAATGGAAGTACTGAGCTGTAACTATTTTCAACATATGAACCTCTACAATCAAAGAATCTTAGTCTCGAATTCCTGTTGATTAGGGACTACTATTTATGATTTTTTTGTATACTGAGGTATTGTGAAAAGGTGGCACTTCATCACATCAAAGCAACCCAAGTTTGTTTTACAGTCATTATTGTTATTATTAAACTGGCTTGTGATTGCAGGCAAAGGTAAGTAATTAAGGTTGGGATTTATTTTGAATTTTTCTTTTGGGTTGGTATGTATGGGCACCTTCTCTTGTAGGATTGACCATTACACTGAAGACAAGAACAACAAACAGTGAAGTACTGAAGAGGAATTCAAGACAAGAAGGTACTGACAATAAGATAAAAAATATCAAAGCAGTAATATTTTCTTCAGTGTAGGTTTTAACTGCGTACAAAAATTACCTGCATACGAATTCTAAAACACGGAAAATAAACAATGCGAGAGCATAACACATAAAACACATAAACACAGAGATTTTCCCCTAGATCCCAAAACTGGGACTACCAGCTTGATTTTTCATTATGTTCCTTTCAATATTACAATACATATTTATACATGCCGAAGCATCCAATACCATGGACCAAAAAACCATCGCGTCCAAAAAACATGTGCGAAAATCATGCATAAAACCATAGGCAGGTCCGCCTGACCTAACATAGGGTCCAAAACCAAAATTTTCTGGGACACTGCCTCGGACCCCATAAAGTGGAGTTACGGGTACCCTCAAACCCCCTATGACCTCCCCCCTTTAACCCCTGGTTAACTACGTGGGCTAGTCGTGGAAAGAATATAACACAACCCAACAACACTTAGACATTTTCTTGAGAAACCTAGCCTCATCCAGCTTCCTAGAACTATGCGATTTACTTTTGCAACCATAAAGTATCCTCCTTTGTCTGTTGAAACCTAGCAGTGCACAGATACCACAACCTCCCTTGCCTTCTAAAACCCCATAGCCTGCAGAGTCCCCAACCAACATTTCTCTCCAAAAATGCGTAGAGCAATGGGGAAGCCAACACCACTCTCCGAAAATACGCAGAGCAGTGCAACTGCACTACACTCAAAAACTACATAGAGGTGTCCTCCCAGGACCCTCATCTTGCAGCAGTACCCTAAGCCTAAAAAATGTGTAGTGTTTTCCAAGTTGTCCTGTTGGTCTTGCATGTAGAAACTATGCAGATAGGCCCCCCAGGGCCTCATTCTAGTAGTAGTCCCTTCCCACTGAAACCGCATTGATCCATCGCTCAATGACTATAGGAAAAGGTGACATGATGAGATCACTCCCAAGGAGTTGAGGAGAAGGAACAAGAGACCAAGTAATGGAAGAGATCAAGCCCGCATGAAAACTCTGTTGGATGCATGATCATCTTGTAGGTAAGTATGGTAAGTAAAGAACATCTTTCAAAATACACCTCTTAGTTGAGTTTGCAGGACCACTTGTCATTTTCATATCATCCTATCCTCAGTAACATGCATGTGCACAAACATGAAAAGTCATTTTATGTGTTTCTTCTACATGTCTTGCTTCCTTTCACTTGTTTGACCAACTGCCATCTTCGGCATGTTGATTTCTATATCATGCTTGTGATCTTGTTCTATTGATGTTGAAGGTCGTGTTTGAGTTGTGTTCACTGCGTAAACATCTTTCACACTCACTCTTGAGGCCTTCGTTTTGATTTTAGTTTGTAGGTTTCTGTCGAGTGGTTTTTGAGAAACTGAATTCGGATAATCCACAGTGTTCTTCATTATTATTTGTCGACGTTTCGAGCCTAGACCAAGACTCATCATCAGGATTGATATATAGAGAAGAGAAAAGCGAGAGATAAATATGTTGATCTGAGATCTACCACGTGCCAAGAGTTGGTTGCCTGAGTTGCAAGGTCTGGGGTAATCTCTTCAGCGCTGGATTGGGGACTGTGCAGTCTAGTTGTGCTACTCATCTCTTCAACGCTGGATTGGGGACTGTGTAGTCTGCTTATGCTACTCTGGGGACTGCGCAGTTCATTTATGTTGTTGGAACTACTTCCTGTGCTTGTTTTGGACCTGTACCTCTTGCTCAGATTCCTTACTGCGTCCTCAAGGAAGATTGGCTCAGGTTCAGGGCTTGATTCCTGAGCACCAGCACTGTCCATGAGATCTATTTCAATTGATTCCTGAGCACCAGTGTTGTCCATGAGATCTGTTTCAATTGATTATGAGCACCAGCGCCGTCCATGAGATCTGTTGTGTATGATGTGTTGGATGCCTTGGTTGCTGGGTTCTTTACAGCGTTTGAAGGATTCGATAACCTGGTTCCTGCGTTAGATGTTTTGTCCCCTTCTTCTAACAGGTGGATGTAGTTTACACGCTGACGCAATCTCCATTGTTCCATTGTTGCTGTAGTTTTTGGAGTTTGTTTCTGTGTCTCAACTCAGTTACTTGCCTTTCTTTGCTGGCCTTTAGAGCTACGGAGGCATCTATGGTTCTCCAGAGGTCTACTTTAATTGCTTCTGCTAGTTTTAAGTGAGAATTGAAGGCTCTTGTGGATAATTTCCATAACGAGATTCTGGTTTTGTGAATTTCTAGGCGAATTAGGGATTTACTGAGTCGTTCAAATATTTTGTGGTTTCCTTGGTTGTGTAACTTGTGTTTTATGCAGGCAAATGGAGGGATTAGATTAGAATCGCGACATTGTTTGAGGAAGTAAAGATTTGCTTCCTTTCTCTATATTTTAACCCTTGTTTTTTTGAGATCACGAATTTCTTTCCAAGTGTCCCCTCCATACAGGGTAACAATCTTAGTTTGTAGGTTTCTGTGGAGTGGTTTTTGAGAAACTGAATTCGGATAATCCACAGTGTTCTTCATTATTATTTTTCGACGTTTCGAGCCTAGACCAAGACTCATCATCAGGACTGATATATAGAGAAGAGAAAAGCGAGAGATAAATAAGGTGATCTGAGATCTACCATGTGCCAAGAGCTCGCTACCTCAGAAGGTTTTGATTATTTTGGCTTGCCAAAGAACAAGGACGAAACAAGTGGTGGCAGCAATGGTTAGGTTGTAGGGAGGACATTTGGACAGTAAACCAAGAACAAGAAGTTGTGCCAAAGTGTCAACGGGAGACAGAGGTAGCTGAGCAGATAGAAAGGAGGAGTGGCAGCCGAGGGAAAGAACAGTTGAGCTGGAACTAGAAGTCTAGGAGGTAGGGGAAATATAAAAGGAGAATGCCCGTAAGGAAAAGGGTTTGGTTGGTGGGTTGATTAGTTGTTGATGTTGGCGTTGTAGATGGGATAGAACCACAATGTAGGGACATGGTCGAGCAGGAACCCTGAGCTAGAGAGCGAGCCTGTGAGTCTGTAAATGGGTATTCCTTGTAATCATCTGTGGTGAATGCCCATATGTCATGTAATGGTTTACTATTGAATTAATATGAAGTAAAGTCCAGACTGGTTTCTTAGCATGATGCGTATGGTTGTTTATGATGTGGTGACCCACTTAAAATTTTAAATGTCCTATCAAATACATGCATGTAGTAGTTTCTTAGTATTGGATGGTATGTTTTTATCTTGATTATGTAATTGATGTTGTTTATCTAATATCGTTTGGTGCATCCTTGATTCCATGATGAACCCTTCTTAGTTCTAGTCGTGGCACACCTTGGGTGAGACTCCTTACCCTGGGTAAGGTGAAAATGTCAACATTGTCCTAGACTACAACGATCCATTGTTGGCTCTCCGTGCTTGAACCCAGGGTCTTTTCCCCTGATGAATCTTTTGTGCCAACAAATGGTTCCATTGCTGGGAGCAAAAGTTACAATAATTGGTTTAGAACATGGTGTCGAAGATATTCAAGAAAGAGATTAGGGATTAGTGGAATAATAGAATATATCAGTTTACAGTAGAGCAGGCTATCCATAGGAATCAACCAATCGGCAAGGTGAGTGAAGGGATTTTATATGTCGAGGGTGCCAATGAAAAATATGAGATCTTCTGGTGCAAGTTCACTGAAGACTTGTATAATTGGTTAAAAAGGCTGAAAGTGCATCATCCATTAGGGGGACCAATGTCAGTGCGCCGCAACTGGTCCTCAAATATCATATCACTCCAATAGTTAAACAATGATTTGACCAGAGTAGTTTATTTTTGGGTAAATATTATGGTGGAAGGGTATATAGTCAAGTTTTCCACCAAAAGATATCAATCCTTCTCAAGGGAAGAAGCAGTCTTTGGATCTGGATAAAGAGGAAAGTTGATGAGGGAAGTGTCGTTGTGGATTAAAATGTTTATGGTAGAAGAAGGACTACTTCCCTCACCTACCATGGAAATGGTAGCGTAAAACCCCAGTACTGGGGGAATGACCTAAGGAGATAATGGTACCAGTTGGGGAATAGAGATGCTACTAGAGGGATGGATGTAGAAGGTTTGAAGAAAGCTAGAGATGTTAAAGCATAGAGGAGAGCTCTACTAGCTGACAAGTGGCAAGTGAGAGTAATTCAGACTTTGAAGAAGAGAAAGATGTGACCCCACCAAGTAGGAGCAGTGTCAGGAAAACCCCAAGAGGAAGGGGGAAGAAAAGAGGATGAAAAATAGAGGAAGATTGGCCACAGGTGGGATAAGAGCGAGGATGATGAAGAGGATTCTTCCTTACAGGTTACGGTAGGGATAGTGCAAGAACAAATACCGAGTAGGTATGAAGAGGAGAGAGAAGAGGACATGGGAAGCGTCATGAGAAGATTATTTTCCAAAGGAGAAGTATCCACTAGGAGTCAACAGAAATACCCCTAAGGTATAGGTAGTATTCCTCTCTACCTTCCCATAATACCTTACTATACTCCGGAGAAATTTATTATCAAATTAGCCAAGGAAATATGGGTACATAGTGTGCGCGAGAAATATAAGGCCATTTTTAATACCAGAACTAACAAAAGAACTAGTGGTATTAGTAACTTGGGATTGCAAGGATCCAAACAACCAAGGAACAAGGGATTCATGTTACTGGCTCATACCTAGGTAAGCATGGAAGGATCTTTTACCAAATATCTAGAGTTTTTGGCAAGGGGAAACGAATACGTGGAACAACACTGGTATCTATGTGAAGCTATTTGGAGATCCCTTCAGACTCCAGAAAACGTAAAGACAATTGAGTTCTAGTTCATGTTGAGGGAGAGAGCTCTGCGTTGGTTTATAAAATGGGCGAAACAAAACTAGAATCCCATGATAGATGATGTCAAGAGAGGATTCGTATAGGAATTCAAAGTACCTCAGACAGACCAACAAGGGCTATTGGAGCTATGGGAAATCAAGAAGAAGGAGGGAAAAACTACTTGGGAACTCATGCAAAGGTTTAAGGATGTCATTACTAAGTTGAGCTACACTCTAGACCCGAATCACCAGTGAGACTAGTTCATCAAGGAGCTCCTACCCCTCATAGGAATTCCACTGATGCAACATAAAATTAGGACTCTCCAAGTTGCTTTGGAGCATGTTGGCTTTGTGGACCCTAACCCAGGTTCAACGTTAGTCATCTAAACAAATCCCTACACTACTAGCCCTTTCGGCATCAGCCCATGGAGCACAGACTGAAGTCTCACCTAAAGTAGTATGGGGGGATGCTGGAACCAAGTTTCCGCACCTTGAGATGATTGTGATGTCGGTTTGTACCCCTGCCCCTACTTTCACATAGGTTGCTAAACCTTAGGTCTCTATCATTCTACCCTTTATTCCACCCTTCAGTACCTCCACGAAGGCATACAATTGACCTTCACGTAGCCCTAACCTGTGGTTCAAGTACTTTCATGCAGCTATGACAATGTATTATATAGGTTCCCAAGTTATCTCAAGTGTTTTACTTATCTTTACCAATCAATCACAGTTAGTGTCGCATAAACTGATATCTTTACTTGCACTCAATTAACATATATAATCACATACATTCACGCATCAAATAAACATTTTAAAATGAACCCAAACATTATACAATCAGATGCATTAACAGAAGCTAAATACACAGTAATTGCAACATATTTTCCCTTTATTGATATCTTCTAGTTTAGTACAAACTCTAACCACCCTGTGCACATAGCTGTAGGGGTCTGCGCACTCAGCAGTGGACTTCCACCCTAGGCCTCTGCACACTGAACTACAGAGCCTCTACCTATGCTAAGACCCAAAACACTTAGACTTCTTTTCCAAACATTCAATGCTTAACTCTCTTCTCTACTTAGAGCTTACTTAGCTTATTTTTATACAATCCCATGGTCCATGGACCATGGGTATATCTTTACAGTCAACTTGACACTTTTACAAAATAAGGGCGGACAACCCTTGATGACTCTTGACACATTCGCGCTCCATGACCACAAAATGCTGAGACTTTACAACTTTATTACAAAATTGTTCCAAAACATGGGCTTTTAACCCCAAAAGTACTCTTGGGGGAACCCGTTCCCAACAAGCCCCCAACACAAACATGGTGACTCACCCTCGAGTCACTCTATGGCCATGGAGATCTTGGTGCAAAGACCTCCCAGCTCGACCTATATGACAACAACCTCATGTTGGCATTATGACACAGATTTGGCACTATGACACAAGTGTTGTCCTTGATGGCAACTAACTTAGATGACAGATCATAGTTCAGACTCACAAAATGAAGAAAGAGAGGTATATGCAGGTTCCTCATTGACTAAGCCACGTATACACGCGGTTTAGCAAACCAAAAGAATCATATAATGTACACATGCACTTTCACAGAAGGAAAGGCACATACATGTTAGAAAGCTAAGTTTTGGTCCGTGGTATTTGATCCATGGTATTGGTCCAAGGTATTTGGTCCAAAGTGTTGACCCTAGGTATTTGGTCCAAGGTATTGGTCCTAAGTGGTTTTGGTCCATGGTATTGAGTAAGGTCTAAGACTATAAAAAGAGGTGAAGATCATTAAGCAAGGGCAGTCAAGTATTGAATATATGATGAAGAGCAAAGATCTAATATAGGTTATTGGATTATGGTGCATAGCTGGATCTGAACCAAGGATGAACCTTAGCGCTTAATGAAGGATAAGATCTAATGTTGGGTCAAGATCTTAAGGCTTGAAGTGAAGTATCTTTATGTGGTTTTGATCATTTATCTAAATAACTAGTGCATGTTGTAGTTTGTAAATATGATGATTTGGGTATAACTGAAGTTTGAAATTGTTGAAAAGTTTAAATCATCATTTACAGATCTATACGCAAGTACACTTTAGAAAAGGCATGTATACATGTTGGTTCTACATATCAAAACATCGTATACATCTTAAACTTGATCTACAGATCTATACGCAGGTTCACCTTGAGAAAAGAGTGTATGCATGCAGGTTCGACACATTGAAGTAGCATATACCTCATAAAGTATGTTTTAGCTACTTCTATTTGCTATTGCAATGTTCTGGGTTCTGGTTACTATATTCTGGTTACAAAATTTTGAAAGTTTGTCAAAGTGATTGGTTGATTCAGTGGTGGTTGGTGCAAAGGAGATTGGTTGATGTAGATATATTTGATGATTGAATGATGTTATTGATGGATCCAGTCTGAAAATTTATGAAACGTGGTCCCTGGAAGAAAAGAGAAGGTTGTAGCCTTCTTTAGGTTGGCACCTAAGTACAATTAAACATATTAGCTAGTACAAGAGCTAGGGGGTTGTAGCTCCCTTCTAGGAGAAGCTAGAGAATGAGAGAAGGTTGTATCGTTCTATAGGTAGAAGCCTATGTATTGGTATAAGACTACACCAATACAAAAATTGCAAAAATAAGTTTCTAATTTAAAAAGAAGATAGAGATGATTATAGTAGGTGGTTTTCACCCACATTGGGTTTCCACCTTATATCTTGTGTTCTTGTGTGTGATTGTCTATTCTATTTTTACTGCACCTAGTTACTATTTATATGGTTCTCATGCACTGATTAAAGATCAACATATGATGAATTAACTGAATCATAAGTCTGTAGGATATACACTAGTTACCTTAAACACAGTTGCATATACAGGCGAGTTCCATTAACTGAAGTAGTGTATATGAATCTAATTATGGAAATGAAAAATTATTGACTTGTTAATACTGATTCACCTCCCCTCTTAGTATCATTTCCACAATTGGTATCAGAGCAGGTCCTTCAGAAGAAGCTTGATCGCTTGAAGGAAGATCCATCATCATGAGTAACCACGAAAGAGCGGGATCCATCAGACCACCAAAATTTGATGGGAGAAACTTCGCTTATTGGAAGGTAAGAACCATAGCCTATCTTCAATCTCTTGGAACAAATGTCTAGTAAATCGTGGAAGGAGGATATACATTTCCATCAGCAATTCCTATATATGCAGTAGGTAAAAAGCAATATGAAACCAATGCCAATGTTGTCAATACCTTATTGGGGAGTCTTCCACAATCAGAATTTTTCAAAGTTATGCAGCTCAAATCCACCATATAAATATGGGACAAGATCGTTCTAGGCTATGAAGGAGACAATCAGGTAAAATGTGCAAAACTACAAACTCTCAGAATTCAATATGAAACTCTCAAAATCCACAAATATGAAAGTATATCTAGTTACTTCTTACGTATAGATGAGATTGTTAATTGCATGAAGAATTTGAGTGAAGAGATAAAAGAAGTTACTTTAGTTGAAAAGGTTTTAAGATCCATGTCTACTAAGTTTGAATCAAAAGTATCTACCATAGAAGAAAGCAGGATCTTTAGAACATTACTACGACACAGCTGCACGGAATCTTGACTGCTTTCAAGATGAGAAAAGCAGGTCCATCAGATATGAGAGAAGCTGCATTTAAAGCTTCAGGAAGAGAAGAACTCAATGAATAAGAAAATATTTCAGAAGGAGAGGAAGAAGCAAACTTTGTCAAGAACCTTCAATGGGGTTCCATAAGTTTTAGGGGTAAACTACCTTTCAAATTTTTTCCTTGTGGAAGAGTCGGTCATTATGCTACCGAATGTCCTCATAAAGATAAGCTTAATAAAGGTAAGTAATCAGCAAAATGGAATAGAAAAGAAAGTGTAAGTAAGAAGATCTACTATATGCATGAAGACAGTGATGGTTTATTAATTAGTGATGAATATGAAAATAGTAATGACTATAGAGTTCTAATGACTTTTGAAGATGATGATTTATTGGATGCTTTCGATAAAGATGACCTTTATGAAGAAATCTCTAAACTCAAAATTTGTTTAGAAGAAAATAATATGATTATAGATACTTTGACATTCCAACTTGTTGAAAGAGAAAAACACAATGAAAAACTAGAATGTGAAATTGTGGATCTAAGAAAGGATATTGAGAAAACAAAAGCTCTCAATCTTATATTTGCTAAAGGATCAGAAGCCTTAAATTAAATTATCAAAGTGCAGCATTCTCCTCTGATAAAGACAGGTCTTGGATATACTGAAGAAGCATCTCAGGCACAGAAGCCATCAACCTCCACTAAAAGCTATCCTGATGTAGCAAAGAGCAGTGAACAGTTTGAAAATCGTCAGCAAAGGCATAAAGTAGCTCACTAGGTAAATCAGGCTCAATCTACTTCAAGGATGAATAGAAGCTACAACCAACCTCAGGTAAATCATACTCAATCTATTTCAAGAATGAATATCAATAGAAACTACAATCACCAGGTCAATAGATTTGATAATCGCAGGAACTTGTTTAATGGCCAATGCTTTTCATGTCATAACTTTGGACACAAAGCTACTCAATGTGTTGCTTACAAGACCATCATGACTAGAGAAGCATGAAATCAAAGAAATGTGAGAGGGATCATGAAACGGACCTACAATAACTTTTCTCTTCTTGAAAATGAAATAGAATGCTTTATCTACAAAAACTTCGGTCATGAAGAATCTGAATGCATGAGTAAATTTTGATAAACATCTTAGAAGGAGCAAACTTCACTAAGTCCAAAAATATGGAGAAAGAAAGAACCACAAACAGAAATATGTGGTATAGCCTTGTATGCAAAAGGAAAAGAAAACCAATGGTACATCAACAATGGATGCTCAAAACACATGGCAGTAGACAAAGAAAAACTTCAGTCATATAATGCCTTAGAAAAGGAAAAGGTCTCATTTTGAAATGACACTCCTATTGTCATAAAATATAAAGGTTATGTTCTCTTAAAAGAAAAGTTAATGTTGGGAATTTTATGTATGTTGATGTTCTAAATCATAACATGTTGAGTGTCAGTCAAATGTGTGATCAAGGAAATGAAGTAGTATTTCGATCAAATGGATGTGTTGTTCGTGAGCTTGATACAGGAGAAACCATGATCAAAGGTATAAGAACTCCAATCAATGTATACATACTCAAGGGAAGACAACAATAGTGCTATCTAAGCAAAAATGATGAACACTGGCTATGGCACAGAAGATTGGGGCATCTAAGCTTCTCTCTAATATGAAAAGCATGCATATTCCAGGTTGTTCATGATCTTCCAGATATTAGCATCCCATAAAATACAATATGAAAATCATGTCAATTTGGTAAGCAAACCAGCACACACTTCCCTGAAAATGAAGGATTAGCCAGTAAGCCTCTTAAACATGTTCATATTGATTTATGTGGACCATCAAGGAAAAAGTCACCTCGTGGAGAAGAACACTTTATACTCTTCATTGATGATTTTTCTAGAATGTTTTGGATAGGACTTATAAAGCATAAATATGAAGCATTTGAAAAATTCAAAGCCTTCAAAGCTTTGATTTAAAATGAATCAAATTGCAAAATCAAATGCCTTAGATCCGATCGATGAGGGGAATTTACCTCGGATGAATTCCATGACTTTTGTGAAGAACATGGAATAAAAAGGCAATTCTCCACTGAAGGAATCCTCAGAAAAATGGAGTGGTAGAAAAGATGAACAGAACTATTAAACAAATGGCTCGTGCCATGCTAGATGAGTCTAGAACCCCTGCAACCTTCTCGGTTGAAGTTGCATTTGTTGCTGTCACTATTCTCAACCAAGCAAATGTCCGAGTAAACAACACTCAAACTCCACATGAAATTTGGTATGGTAAGACTCCTACTGTAAAATACTTCAAAGTTTTTGGAAGCAAATGTTACATCAAAAGGAATGATGAAAAACTTGGTAAGTTTGAAACCAGAGCAAATGAAGGCATTCTCCTAGGTTACTCTTCCTAATGTAAAGGATATAAATGTTATAATAAAAGACTTGGGAAAATTATTGAAAGTATTGATGTTGTGGGTGATGAAGCATGAAAAAATCAAAAGCAAGTAAAAACCAAAGATTGTGAAGAAGATGAGGATTACCCTCCCACATCAAAGCAGAATAATTATGTAGAAGAAACCAATGAAGCACCAGAAGAATAGATAACGGTAGAAGAAAATAATCCATCCAAGGATGTTTAGAAAAATCTTTTAAAGACTCAAATTTTGGGACAGAAAGAGGCAGGTGTATAGACAAGAAGAACTATTACAAAAGCTTCAAGCTATATAGCATTGC
This sequence comes from Pinus taeda, assembly GCA_000404065.3. Classification (NCBI taxonomy): domain Eukaryota; kingdom Viridiplantae; phylum Streptophyta; class Pinopsida; order Pinales; family Pinaceae; genus Pinus; species Pinus taeda. The sequence goes on along the minus strand of APFE030884459.1, from coordinate 62,443 downwards.
TTTCCTCCAGCGAACCTCAAAATTTAAATGAAGCATGCAAAGATGAATGTTGGGTAAAGGCCATGAATGAAGAACTTGAGCAAATTGAAAATAATAATACTTAGGAATTAGTTCCTAGACCTCATGATAAGAATATCATAGGAACTAAATGGATATTCAAAAACAAGTTGAAATAAAATGGAGAAGTTATTAGAAACAAAGCTAGACTTGTTTGTAAAGGATATGCTCAACAAGAAGGTATAGATTTTGAAGAAACTTTTGCACCTGTTGCTAGACTTGAAGCCATAAGAATGTTCCTTGCTCTTTCTAGTTTTCAAAAATTCAAAGTATACCAAATGGATGCAAAATCTGTCTTTCTTAATGAAGACTTAGAAGAAGAAGTCTATATTGAGCAATCATATAGATTCATTCTTGGAAATGATGCAAAACTTGTATGCAGACTCAGAAAGGCTCTCTATGGTCTAAAACAAGCTCCCAGGGCCTGGTATTACTGTCTTGACAAATATCTCCATCAACAAGTTTTTTCAAAAGTATCAACTGATAGAAATCTATATACAAAGATTGACAATAATAAATTGCTAATACTTCTTGTATATGTTGATCATATCATTTTTGGTAGCAATGAAGCCATGAGTCAGAATTTTGCTTCAGTAATGCAACAAGAATTTGAAATGTCCCTACTTGGTGATCTTACATATTTTCTTGGCCTACAAGTTCAACAAAATAAAGATGGTATTTTTCTGTCACAGACCAAAAATCTCAAGCGGATCTTGAAAAAAAACGGCATGGAAGATTCTAAACCAGTATGTACCCTAATGGTAACAGGTTGCAGTTTTAGCTCAAATGATGAATCAACAATAGTACATCAACCAAGCTACAAATCCATGATTGGCAGTCTATTTTATCTAACAGATACTTGACCAGACATCATGCATGCAGTGGGAATAGTTGGAAGATTCCAAGCAAATCCAAAGGAATCACACCTTCAGGTAGTCAAAAGGATTTTCAAATATCTTCAAGGAACACATAATTTTGGTTTATGGTATCCTAGAGATATAGACCTTACACTTCATGCATATACAGATGCAGATTGGACAGGAAGCATTAATGACAGAAAAAGCAATAGTGGTGGTGCATTCTATATGGGTTCCATATTAGTGTCATGGTTCAACAAGAAACAAAGTTCAATTGCATTATTTATAGCTGAAGCAGAATATGTAGCTGTTGCATATTGCTACACACATCTCCCTTGGATGATGTACACATTCAAGACATTCAGATCACATGTACTCTACCAATCTCCATTATATGTGATAATACAAGTGCCATCAATATTTCAAAGAATCCATTCATGCATTCCAAGACCAAGCACATACCCATCAAATATCATCTTCTACATGAAAAAATGCTTGAACAAAAGGTCAGATTAGAGTATGTTCCCTCCAAAGAATAGGTTGTTGATATATTCACCAAACCACTGCCTAGAGAGACATTTGAATATCTCAGACAGAAGATGGGAGTAATTGATGCATCATCCTTCTGTTAAAATTGATCTATTTCAGATAAAAGTGGTTATACGCAAGTTTCTTGAAGCATAATCGTGTACATACACTGGTTTCTATGGATACAGTCACATATATGTTGGTTTGAAGAAAAGTAGTGGGCCAGACTTAGGATGAAAGGAATCTGATATGGGTCTGAAAGTGATCATCTGGCACAAGTTCAGGGGGAGCATATACTTCTAATAATGCATTGTTGGTATTATCTTAGAAGATCTTGGGACAAATTCACACAGTTGTTTTTGATTCAGGTGGATTAGGTTCAGGGGGAGAATATGGTTGTTGGTCTATATGCTAATGGACAGATGCTACTGATGACAATCATGGTCTTGTTTCAGATATTTGGTCTCTATTATATATGTCATGTATATCTTTTAATGTAAAGGTCATGAAACAACCTATTTTGTTACCCCACTATGCATGGGATGGATGATGTAATGTTCTTGTTTTGACATGAATAATCAATTGGTATATCCCCACTTAGTTGGGTGGATGAGTAAAACTTGGTATATCCCCACTTGGTTGGGAGATGGATGTATGTATGAGTCATTGGTGACAGGAAGGTCATTTATGATGTGTGTATAGAGTCATGTTCTTCTTTTAGAACATCTTTTTGTAGACCTTGCTTATATTCAGGGGGAGCATGGAGCTCAATCAACACACTTCATCATATCAGAGAATTCAACATGAACTCAGGGGGAGCATAACCCTTTTCCCTTGATGACAAAGGGGGAGAGTGACTTATGGTTACCATCAAGTCCAAAGGGGGGGGGACTGTTGGCATTATGACACAGATTTAGCACTATGACACAATGTTGTCCTTGATGGCAACTCACTCAGATGACATATCACAGTTCAGATTCACAGAATGAAGAAAGAGAGGTATACGTAGGATCCTCATTGAGCAAGCCACGTATACATGTAGGTTAGTAGACCAAAAGGAGCGTGTAACGTACACACACACTTTCACAGAAGGAAAGGTGCATACATGTTGGAAAACTAAGTTTTGGTCTGTGGTATTTGTTCCATGGTATTTTGATCCATGGTATTGGTCCAAGGTATCTGGTCTAAAGCATTGACCACAGGTATTTGGTCCAAGGTATTGGTCCTAAGTGTTTTTGTTCCATGGTATTGAGTAAGGACTAAGACTATAAAAAGAGGAGAAGATCATTAGGCAAGGGCACTCAAGTATTGAATATCTGATGAAGAGAAAAGATCTAGTATATAGGTTACTGGGTTATGGTGCATAGCTAGATTTGAACAAAGGATGAACCTTAGCGCTTGATGAAGGATAAGATCTAATGATGGGTCAAGATCTTAAGGCTTGAAGTGAAGTATCTTTATGTGGTTTTGATCATTTATATGAATAAATGGCACATGTTGTAGTCTGTAAATATGATGATCTGGGTATAACTGAAGTCTAAAATTGTTGTAAAGTTTAAATCATCATTTACAGATCTATACACAAGTTCACTTTAGAAAAGGCGCATATACACATTGGTTTTGCATATCAAAACAATGTATACATCTTAAATTTGATTTGCAGAATTGTACTCAGGTTTGGCTTGAGAAAAGAGCATATGCATGCAGGTTCGACACATTGAAGTAGAGTATACCTCATAAAATATGTTTTAGCTCCTTTTTTTTGCTATTGTGATGTTCTGGGTTCTGTCTTGGGTTTTGGTTATTGTATTTTGGTTACAAAATTATGAAGGGTTGTCAAAGTGATTGGTTGATTCAGTTGTGGTTGGTGTAAAGGAGATTGGTTGATATAGATATATTTGATGATTGGATGATGCTATTGATGGATCCAGTCTAAAAATCTATGAAATGTGGTTCCTGGAAGACAAGAGAAGGTTGTAGCCTTCTATAGGCCGACACCTACATACTGGTAAACATATCAGCTAGTACAAGAGCTAAGGGGTTGTATCTCCCTTCCACGGGAAGTTGGAGAATGAGAGAAGGTTGTAGCCTTTTGTAGGTAGAAGCCCGTGTATTGGTATAAGACTATACCAATAAAAAAATTGTAAAAAGAAGTTTCTAATTTAAAAAGAAGATAGAGACAATTGCAACAGGTGGTTTTCACCCACATTGGGTTTCCACCTTATATCTTGTGTTCTTGTGTGTGATTGTCTGTTCTGTTTTTACTGCATCTGGTTACTGTTTATATGGTTTTCATGCACTAATTAAATATCAACATATGATGAATTAAATGAATCATAAGTCTTCAGGAAATACGCTAGTTACCTTAAACACAGTTGTGTATACACACGAGTTCCATTAATTGAAGTAGTGTATATGAATCTAATTATGGAAATGAAAAATTATTGACTTGCTTATACTAATTCACCCCCTATCTCAGTATTATTTCCAACACCTCGATGTTGCACTATGTGACCGCCTGTTTCACTTCTTCAACCAACTGCTTTGTCGTTGGTCCTAAACTATCAGCCTGAAGCTTTTGTTGAGTTGTTTGTAGACTAGTAAGATTTCATTCAATGCAAGTCGTGATTGAATAAGCTTCATCCAACCAAGGCTTCAAGCATGCCTTCAACATTGCCTCTTTGTGTTGTGCTACATCTACTTGTTCCTTCAATGTTTTTGCCTCCTGCAGCTTTTTCAATCTAATAATGTGTGAGAGAGACGGTGCACATTGTTCCTTTTACCTTGTCATAGTGTTGTTGTAGTTATCTCACCTTTGTCTCTAGTTGTTGTACATTAGGATCCTCCTGCAGACTGGTTAGGACCTCGAACGACTTTTCAAACAACTATGTGCAGTCTACTATTACACTGTCTACTGCCACTATTGCCTCTGTGACAACGGTTACATGTTTCTCCTTTACTTTTGATGGAGTTGAAGGCTGAGCCTTCAACTACAAATTTGCAATTTGTAGGTTCAACTCCAGCTGAACCTTACCCAACTCTGTACGAGCATCATGTACCCATGTAGCAAGCTTTTAGACCTATTCATCTGCCTTCGCATCCTTAGGAATGGCCAATTCGAGGACCATTCAGCAAGTTTCCTTCACGGCCTGAACTATGCGCTTGTTTTAGTTAGTTGCACATTATTGATATAATGTTCACTAATCACCTGCAAAGCATGCTTTTAGCAAGCCCTCAGCTCCATGATCACTCCATCTTGTAGTAGGTGGAGCGCCTCGCTAAGAAGCACTGCCAAGTTCAGCCCTACTCCCTTGCAAGCGCTGACAACAGGCCTATCAACTTCATTTTTTGTGGTCAATGCTCCATTTGGCAGCACTATCGCTCGGGAGTCCTTTGCATGCAACATCCTAACGGCCTCTGAAGTATCAATGGCAAGGCTGGTGGACATCACACCAGCCTGTGATGTGCAGATCTACAACTCATGCAAACCCATCTAGATAGCCCCCAATACTTGTTGTTGTTGCTGCTCAAACTGTTGCAGTACCTCTGTGGTGACATCTCGCACCGTGTCTCCAATGTCATTCAAATCTCCCTCTGTTAGGGTGATTGGGTCTACTGAGGTATTACTGGCCTTTGATTTCTCTCACAGCCCAAATTTTTCCTGTCCCCTTGGATGCTTGATGCAGTGCGACGCCATCTGCAGGTCTTCCCCATGCTGCTCTGTTTGCTCGTCCATTTCTTCCTGTGTTTCAGGCAAAGGTGACATCGAACCTTTTTCGAAGCCATGCTCTGCTCCACCTGTCTACTTTTCCACCTGTTGTGCAGCATCATTCTCTGCCTGGGCCTTGTAAACAACTTCCTTCTTCCTCTTCTCGGATAGTTGCACCATTTTGAGCTTGGCCTCCTCCTTTTTGTGCTACACGGCGGACTTGTTCAATCCGACTGTTGAGTCTGAGGTAGTGCACCACTGCTAACTAGCGATCATGAATTGCATTGATCGTGTCATCACTTGCCAAGTAAGGCAAGCCATGCCACTTCTGCTCTGGGTCCTTCTATGCCCTAATTGAGATGCGCTGAAAGTCTACCTTTAACTCCATGTACTCCTGTAGTTTGGAAAACACAGTAGGTGACAATCATGACTTGCGATTGATAACCATGTGTATATTATTTTCCATCAAGATCCAGAAGATCTTTCTACCCTTGATGCACTAAGCATCCTTGGTTACCCACAACAAACTGTACTTCGCTGCCTCTGGCAGGTCCGACGCAACTGAGGGGAATTGACTGTCTTTAGGTAGCTCCTAGGCTACCAACACAATGGACAGCAAGAGCCAGGCATACTAGAAGGTCTTGTTGAGCTCTTGTGCCTTGTGACAATTTGCAAGGAACTCACTGCAGAGATAGCGCACCCAATTAAGTTGGACTCCTTCGGCGCATTGGGCTGCTAGAGCGATGATAGGTACTGACACTTCATCTGTGTGACATTTCCTCACATATTTTCCTACCAAAATCAGCGTGGCCACCTTGACCTCAGGATCGTAGATACTCGAGATGGCATAGCCTCTCACGGCTTCTTCAAAAGCTTGAATTTCTTCTTCATGGCCTTCACGAGGACCTGCTCACCACCTTTTCCACCAAACATCATGGCCGTATTTTTCCCTGTATAGGGCAGCCGTGTGATCATATGGATCAACCTATCAGTGATGGGTATTGACTCCTCCAGCCATAGACACCCATCGAGCACCAAGCATAGCAGTTGCTTAATGACCAATACTGTAGTAGGTGTGTGATTGTAGTTCGGCATCTATAGCAGGTTGAGCAGACTTGCCTTATCGACACCCGTAATCCACCACCGCGGTTCCAATGTAGTCATCCCAGTGGTCGTGTTAACAATGTAGTGCATTAGTTGTTTTGTTGCCAAGTGCGAGAACTTCTCCATGTCAGCTGAGCCCCAATCTTCACATTTCAATAGTAAGACCCGCCCCAAGCGTGATCCTTGAAAGACAATCTTGTCTGGCAGCAGAGGTATGTGCAGGGCAACCTTTCTTTAATCAATGTCCTTTCGCACCTTGTTCTTGCCCTTGCGTGGAGGGATGTATTTGAGCAACTTAGTGATAGGGTCAGCACCCTCAACTTCAACGTCCTCCACTTCCACCCCAAAATCCTCATCATCCATTGGGATGTCCTCAATCTCTTCCTCCTCCGGTTCCAAGTTAATAATTTTACCCTTTTCCTCTATGGTGGGCTTGTCCTTTTGTGGGTTTCTTGTAGGTGATGCATGCACTAGTATCAAAGCCTGCTTGCCCTTCTTATCCTTCGCACTCTCCTTGCTTGGGTTAGGCTTTAGTCTAAGTGTCCATGGTGACTTGGGAACTTCAGCTAGTACCTCTACAACCTATGGAGTAGCTCCCTATGCCTCCATTACAACCTCGGGCACAACCCCCTCGCCTGTCACTGCTTCGGCGTCCATAGCTTTGGATCCTGGGATAAAATCATGGATGAAACTGCAGTCGGACTATGGAAATCGATCAAAAACTAGGTAGTCAAGCAATTCTTGGAAAAATGCATGGTTCATGCACGTCTGAGAGCTCACCAACTCAATGCTCAAAATGCCAAGTGTTTTTTGTTGGGTAGCCACATGTAATTTATAGTCCATTTTGAATTTAAATATGACCATTCCCCCAAAATTTGGTTCATTAATGCCGGATTGGTGGTAGATTTCCAAGGATCTTACCCATAAATTTCATCTTAAATGCTGGACGCCCGCTCCATTTGGCCGAATTCTCATCATCAAATCATGAACAGTGACTTTAACGATCACTTTCCAGCTGACCTGTGTGATTTTTCCTTGTGTATCACAGCTCTCTCCTCGCTAACGCAAACCCTGTGACATCTCCTCATTCCACACAATCATATAATTGCACAGTTCCCCAACCCGGGTAGTGTAGCTTATAGTCTCGTGCCTCCTTTCAGCTACCTAGAGCACTAAGACTATGCTACCTTCATATAGTCACCTAGCCGGATCACTGGTGTATGGCTTCAAGCGACTACCATTCACCTTTCCTGGGAAGGGATCTTCGTTCAATTTAACCAACTAAATTGCTCCACCATCGGTAATTTCCTTGATGACATAGGGCTCTACCCAGTGCATCCTTAATTTGCTTGGAACTTTATCAAACTTGTTGTCATATAACAAAACCAGGTCATTTACCTTAAAGGTGTGTAGCTTAATGTGACGATAATGCCATGCTTTTTTGCTGCTTTTGGACCTATTGGTGAAATCCAACTAGAAATATTTCTTCCTCAAGCTCAAAAAGCTGCGCAAGCCTCTCTTCCAGGGCTCCATGATCCATTATACCCGTGAGTGCCTCTATGCACAGACTAGGAACAATGTATTCCATGGGCATCATTGCTTCAACACCATATACAAGCCTAAAGGGTGTCTGTCCAGTCAACTTTTTGCATGTCATTTGATAGGACCATAGTACTGCGGGTATGTGCAAGTCCCAATCACGTCGCTGAGCATTGCAAACCTTGGTCAATGCATTCTTCAGTACCTTATTAAATTCTTCTACTGTCCCATTAGCCTATGGGTGATAAGGCATGCTTTTATGATGATATACCTAAAATTCCTGCATCAGCGCATTGATTATTTCATTCAAGAAGTGCATACCCTAGTCACCCACCAAAATATTTGGACACCCAAATCACATCGGTAAATATTCAAAGAGAAACTTTGCAGTGTTCACACCTATGAAGTCCTTCGCAGGCTGTGCCTTCACCCATCAAGTCAAATACTCAGTCACAGTGATAATTTACCACGCACTTGTCTTCCTTCCTTGAGGCTGAATGGGTCCCACAAAATCTATCGCCTATTTCTTGAAAGGTTGTAATGTCATATGTGGGTTCAAAGGCATCCCATCCATTTTTGATGGCTTACCATTCTTTTGACACACGTCGCACGCCATACAGTAGGCTTTTGAATCCTGATGTAGGGTTAGCCACCACAACCTTGCATGCAGAATCTTCTATGCAATTGCCCTTCCTGCATAATTCCCTCCCGCGGTGCCCCTGTGAGTGTCTACAAGGATACTGCTTCTTTCAAACTCTGGTACATATCGTCACAATACTTCATTAGACCCCATTTTGTACAGATGTCCAACGATGACAGAAAGGTATGCCGCGCACACCACTAACTCCTTTTTCTACTGGATGATGTAGCTTTCCAGGGTAGTTCCTATATTTAGGAAGTGTATGATGTCTTCAAAGTGACCATTCGCAACGTGCACTACAAAGAGATACACGTCAGGCAATCCCTCCTCCAAATTAGTGGGCTCTTCCCCCATTTCGATGCATGACAGATGGTCTAGTCCCACATTCAGTCATCGAGGCTTGAAAATAACTTCAAAATCATACTCCTAGAAAAATAATAACCACCTACATCTTCTACCCCCCAACACAAGCTTATTGACTAGGTATTTCAACACAGAATGATCCATATACATCTTAAAATGTCCACCCAATAAATAGTGTCTAAAATTTTGGAGCACGTATACCATGGCTAGTCCTTCACACTAAGTGGTGGAATAATTCTTCTCAGCCTTGGATAACATCCTTCTTGTGAATGCTATAGCAAGGTCCAATTCTCCTCTGCTAGCATGTGTTAGCACTGCTCCTAGGGCTATACATGACGTGTCTACATGTACATGAAACTCCTTCCAACAATCCGAGAAGACTAAAATCAGCACAGTGACCATTTTTCCCTTTAGTACATCCAAGTTGTTCTAACAGTCCTCATTCTAACAGAACATGGCATCCTTTTTCAACAGCTTCTCCATAGGCACGATGATCTGGGCATAGCCCTTGATAAACTTCCTGTAGTACCTAGCATGTCCCAAGGTTGCACACATCTATTTAACACTCCTCGGTGCCTCTAGGTTAAGTATCATAGCGATCTTCGTGGGATCTACCATCAACCCCTATCTGCATACCACATGGCCTAGCAAAGTCCCAAAAGGGACACAAAACAAACATTTCTTTAGATTGAGTGTAATCTGGTACCTTCGATAAGTGTCTAACATTAAGCGCAAATTGGCCACATGGCATCTTACCAACCCAAACACAGTCAAATCATCAAAGTACACCTCCAGAAACTTATGAATGAAGTCTTTGAATGCAACAATGACTATGCACGAAAAAATTGCAGGTGCATTCTTTAATCTGAAAGGCATGACAGTGTGCTGAAAACATCACCATTCAGTTGCAAAGGTCATATTACTTCTACCTTCAGGCGTGATTTTGATCTGATCGTACCCAGAGAACCCATCAGTGAAGGAGTACACTTCCTGGCCACCTCATCAGTGAATGGAGTCGAGAAAGGATCATGCACGCAAGCATCATTCAACTTCCTGAGATCTACGCATATGCTTATTTCATCCTTCTGCTTCTTTTCATGTACCACCATTGGGCTTACCCAATCAGATTCTTCTACAAGCTCAATGATTCCTTTCATGAGCATCTTATCTAACTCTAAGCGGACCTTCTCCCTATACTTCAAATTGGGATGGTAAGGTCTTTCCTTAACTGGATTCCCGTCGGGTTTTAACATGATCTTCATAACACCTAGGTCTCCTATTATCCCCTTTAACTCCATAAACTTAT
>APFE030884459.1:7176-31505 GCA_000404065.3 Pinus taeda | reverse complement strand
AAAAGTGCATGTTCTGAGGACAAGTTTTTGACAAATCTCCGGACCCTTCTCTAAATGCCTAAGAAGGGTTTAAATACTACTAGCTAATTAACTTGATTACATAAATTTAGGATCCGGTTTTCAAATGACCGTCCTTCTGATAAAGTAGATTATTTCTAAAATTAAATCTGACTCTGAACTATTTCTGTATTTGCTCCTTAGTGTTGTAAGCGTGCAACATTCGTCTGGGAAGAGTCGGTTGGTTGCCTTCCCCTTTCGTGTGTGCTATAAAAATATAAGTAACAAGAGCTGGCACCACTTTTTGGTAAACTATCAGATATTTTAGAGAATCTCCCGCTGACTGAGTGTATACTGGTAATAACCCAAATTTCCCTCAAACTGGTTCTTCTTTTTCTATTTCAGTTTCTGTCTTTGCGAATGACTTGATGAGTTGGAAGACAATACTTTTTGGACAATTCTCTGGATTGAAAACTGCCTCCGTTCTTCATTTCAGGATTTTTGGCGTGTAAGTTTCAGGTCTTTTTGTAATCATGCTACTTTTGTGTGCCTTTGATTCTGAGCTTCAGATGACCTATCGGTCATTAGCATCTGTTGAGTGATACTCTGGATTCTGTAGTCCTATCGTATGTGGCACCTGTTTCTGAGGAGATCTCTTTTGTGTTCTCCGAGCATTGGCGCCTTCCCCTTTTCCTTAGATGTTTCCTGCAATATTGCTTTATGTTATTTCCTCTTTTATGGTTTGCGCAAAGGAAAAGAGTAATGGTAATAAAGATTGACATGAAAGCTTCAGATCTTATGTGTGCATAATTATGACATTCATAGCGAACTGACTCTTCGAAAAAACAAAAAGCAGCCATTCGTACAATCATTAATTTCCTTTTCTAAGGTGCGTGATTAATTTTGATTAATGGGCAGCTTTCCTTGAATACTGCGCCGAGGAAAATTCGCGCTCATCGCAGATCGCAGATTTGCGTTATAGTATCGTGGTATCGCAATATCGGATCATCGCAGATCGTAGATTGTGGATCGCAGATCGTAGGTCGCAGGTCGTAGATATTAGTCATTGTGTGCTACTCTACGCGATTGTTGTGATATGCGACGTCGCACATCGGTCGTTGGAGATTTCTTAAGCTTTTCATTTAAGAGCGCTTATGGTGAATGCGATGTGATGAATTTCGCATCGTTTCTTTGTAGTTCGTTATGCTCATAAAAGAAGTGTTTCATTGCTTTGTTGCGATAATTTTTCAAGGATTTAAAACAAAAATGTTCCTAAAACTGTTTGTTTTGAATTTTTATTAAGGGTCCCCATTTGCTTCGTGTTATCGCTAATATCAAGCAAAGAGGGGGGGTTGTTGGTGACCACAACAGGTGCACAAACTACATGGTGGGAGGACATGTCACAAAAGAGTGCCCAAGGTTGTGGGGAATTAACCATCCTAAGGGGTTGCGAGACCATCAAGGACCCCACCAACCATAGGAGTTGTAGTAGTAGGAGCGTAAGGAGTTTTTCCCGGATAAAACAACAAGGAATATTGTGAGATCTATAGAATGTATGGACATCTACCATGGATGTGCCCAATACGTCAAAAGTACTCCAATGTCCCTAATAACAAGTATTGTGATTTTTGTGCATCTACAATGCATCACACTGACCAATGCTGAGCATTGGATGCTCTAGCAGAATGTCTGGACAAGTATACGTTCAGGATTAATGAGTCAAACTGGGGAGGACGAGGAGGAAGAACGGGAGGAAGAAATCTCGTAAGGTGTTATAATTGCAACCAAGAAGGACATGTCACTAGGGAATACTTGCTCCCTAGGAGACCAGGGTGCTCACAATGCAGAATTAATACACATGCCATGGAGGATTGCCCAAAACTCATTGCAAAGTGGGAAGAAAGGACTAGAAGGAGGAGGGCTAACCTGGTTAACACCGAACCTCCTACCGACAATAGTATTCTCGCAACCAATATCAATATAGCTACAAGAGGAGGAAAGAAGACAGGGGAGAATCATAGTATGACGGATCCACCCTTGATCATTAAGGCAACATCTCCAAAAAATCATATTAGCCTGAGCAACAAAAGAAGTATTATCATGAAGCACCTAGGCTATTAGAGGGGATGACCGAGATTAAGGAAGACTAGAGATAGAATGGCCATGTGCTCGATAGCAACCATCTGATTGAATAAGGGTTTAAATTATTCCTACATATTGTTGAAGATGAATACATGTTAAAGGAGATGCATAAAAGTTTAAAGGCTACATTATTAGTGGAGGAATGGGAAGTCGAACAATCATCTGCCAACCTACCAGAAAAGCATTCCAGAAGGGTGCGAAAAAACAAGAAGAGAAGCAGAAAGGAATTCTGAATTAATGCTCATGTCATGGGATTCCAAATTAGGGACACGATGCTAGACCTGGGATCATATGTAAACATCCTACCTAGGAAAACTTAGGAGGCAATGTGGAAGCCGCAATTGAAATACTCGTCGATTCAACTAATAATGGTGAATCAATATTTTATATTTCCCATTTGAAGGCTAGAGAACATAGAAGTAGATGTGGTAGGGGTGAAGACGCACACTAAATTTGAAGTGATCGATATAATGGGAGATAAGGACCCATATCCAATGCTCCTTGGGATCAACTGGGCATATGAAAACTATGTTATCATCCACCTAAAGAAATAACTGATGATTTTTGAAGTAGAAGGATTGAGGATGATCCAACCCTTGGACCCTTATCAAGGACCCAAGTTCATAGAGCCTATAGATGACAGGGACGAGCTAGGAATGCAAGACCTGCTATACACCCTAACAGGGAGAAAAAGGAAAGATTACATAAATCCTACCACAGGAGGATCTGTCATTTGGAGGAGTATTTAGAGCTTAGATATTGGTTTAGAAGCTGCATTGGATGCATGGCAACAAGGCATATATGAACTGAACACTAGACGTTGTCTAATGATAGGTCAGGTTAATTGGATAGGAACAGAGGTAAGAAACTATCCCAAGTTCCATGGAATTGAACGAGTGGACGACTTCTTAAACAAGGTAGAGAAAGAAATGAGGGAATATCAAAAGATTCCCAACCCATCACAAATAATATAAGGAATATGCTAGGAGTTGCAATGTCTTTAATCCCATTCACACAGTTCAAATCTTCGAGAAATGGTCGATAGATTTCATTGGACCCATTACACCACCAGCATGGCATTCACGTGCAAGATACATAATAACCGCTATTGAATACCTCACCAGGTAGGAAGAAGCAACACCTGTCAGAGACTCTACAACTAATGCCACTGCAAGGTTTATTTTCGAGAACATAATCTCAAGATTTGGATGCCCGAAGAGTCTCACAAGTGACCAAGGAACACATTCTATAAATGAAACTATTGAGGCTCTTCTAGATAATTTCATGATTCAACATAATAAAAGTATTCCATATCACCCAAAAGCCAAAGGAACTGTTGAAGCTTTCAAAAAAATCTTGGAGAAAGGTCTGACAAATATTATATCAACCAACAAAGATGATTGGGATGAAGAATAGCAACAACTCTATGGGCGTACAGAACAACAGTGTAGAGACTTCATAAACAAACATTGTTTCAGATAGTATACAGAAAGGAAGCAGTGATGCTAGCAGAGTTCATAATACCAACCCTATTGATATCTCAAGAAACAAGAATGACAGAAAATATGGCATTGAGAGAAATGCTAATTCAACTAATGGAGCTTGATGAATCGAGGTTCTTGGTCGAGTTTCACTAGTCAGTGGAGTAGAGAAGGCTGAAAGCTTGGCATGATAGGCATATCAGGAAGAAGACATTCAAAGTTTGGGATCGTGTATTACTTTATGATAGCAAGTTCCAGATATTCCTAGGAAAACTGTAGATGCACTAGCTGGGCCCATTCATAGTTGCAGAAATAAGAGATTCGAAAGTTGTAAGATTGGCGTAACTGAATGGAATCATGCTGCAAGTATAGGTAAATGGTGCACACCTAAAGCCCTTCCACAAGTCATCAAACAAAAATTCAAGATAAATAGGGTCTCAGAAACAAGCCCACAAGTAGGTAGGAGGTAATAACAGTTAATCAATCATGTTAAGCAATTACTTAGAGTCATGCCTTTTTATCCTTTTCATAGAAATAAGCAAAAACATCAATAAGTTTGCGGCAACAGTATCATCTCGCCGCAACCCATTTGTGGTTGCAGGGGGGTAGAGTTAACAATCACATATGTAGTCACAGTCCACAAGATACACATAGGCAAACACTTTTTTAGTCTTTATGGTCACACGCTATAACTGTCCTTTCTGCTGTACCAATAGCCATTTCCATAATAAGTAACCAATTATGCAACTATCAAGTAGGAGCTCTAAAATATTTTCCTGTTAAGAACAAGTTTAGTTAATAAATAAACCCATCATGGAAAAATTAATATGCCATGCAACCCACTCTGTCATTCCCCAGTCCACGTCACGATTGTGAGGTTCGGATCAGCTGACGGCAGCAAAGCATGGTTAGAACACATGGGAAAAGTTGTCGAAGTAATTAGTTGTTAAAAGTCTAGTCAGGAAACTTTGTGTCAAGCTTGGATACTTAACTTGCAGGATAATGAAGGAAACTACAGAGTTCCAATTGCATATAGAAGAAGAAATCTAGGCCCACTCTAAAGAAAAAGTGTAAAAACGTAGAATTTCAAAACCTAAGGTGACAATTATTTACTAGAGACACAGGGAGATGACAAATGGAATTATCTCAGTTCCATAAGATTAGTTAGATGAACGAATTGAGTTGGTCAACAATCTATATGGGAAATATGATAAGGCGATTCTAATCGACAACGACCTTATGGATTACTTCTAGTTCCCAAATCTAAAGAGATAGGTCTACACCAAGACTTCTAGAGTCAAGGTGGATTTTAGAGGATTACAAAGGTCGACATTACTCAATTTGAGAAGCCTACCTATTCTTAGCACTCAATTCGCCACATGCAATGTACTAAACTACTGGCTAGCAGAGTGCACGGGGGATCACTATGGCTTGAAAAACAGAACCCCATTCACGTAGACAATATTCATCATCTAATAGACCTGTCAATCGAAGGAAATGCAGTAACCACAATGTTCCAGTCATGTGCTAAAAGGGCCAAGAAGTAGCACGAAGATAACTACTAGGAAAGATATGAAACTCAACAGGGTAGAAGAGGAGCAAAGATTGATATAAACAAATTCGACATCAGATTTTCCTACTACATCATAGTAGGAAAAATCATGAGACACTTCTCGTGAAATGAATGCACACTGGACACAATTTCGGTTGCGGAGAATTGCTACAAAGGAAAGGTACTCAATTGGTCTTCTTTTGTTCTCAACGAAATTTTTGAAGCATGCGAAGATGTGTATAGGTAGAGTACCAATTTTCTGTTTGGTTACATTCTAATGTCTCTAGCAATGTGGAGATGGGGGCCACTAAGAGAGAGGGAAATGATGCCTATCATCGAAGGATAACCGTTACCACTTCGGTATGAACCATGGAGAGCATCGGGAGATCCAAGCACGAAGGAGGTAAATGAAACAACTTTCAGAGACTGGTATGAAATGATAATAACTATAGTAAGGTCAACATAGAGGATACCTAAAACTCTGCTAAATTATTTTTCTAGAGAATTCTAGTTTAGAGCCTTGCATGGGCACACCTACCTTAGACTACGTGCATCCATCCGAAAACATTCAATATCAGGCCACAAAAATTTATTTTGGATGAAGCGGCACTACATACTAAGCTAGGATCATGGCTGGGGGTGGCCTGCGATATTACTAATGGGAAGTAAAAATATTTTTTTGGCACCTTAAAGCCACATGAGCAAGAGGGAGATGTAGTGGAAATCATCAGAAAGAGACCAGCCGAATATGCCCTCCACCTGATGGTGTTGTAGATGGAGGAGAAAATATTTGTGTTGAGGCAAACAATTGCAAGTTTCGAACGCCAATTAGGTGAGAGTAACCAACCCTTGCAATTTCAAGTTCCCACTATATTTTCGCCCATCATCACAACTCCGTTGGCTATGAAAATCCCCACTGGAGTCACTCACACTCCATCCCAGCCAACAATCCCTAAGCTGAAGAAGAAAAGAGTCGTTCGCAGTACGACCATTAAAAAGATGATAATTGTTGCACCAACTCCAATTGTTGACCTTATCGATGAGATAGAACACTTAGTTTCTTTATCCCCAATAGTCAAACAAATTCCTCCCACCACCTTCACCACTTTACATCAGTCACAAGAATCTCCCCCACACACAGCCTCAACTTCCATGACACTATCAGAAACCATCTTGTCTGACCGACAACGAACAATTATGGAAATGGAAGTTGAGTTAGTGGAACCAGATAAGGGCACCAACTCTGCCAACGGTACCCAACAAGCATCACTACTTTTTAGTTCATACCCACCACAAGGGAAGAGCCCAAGCACAACTACTTCGCATAGGGAAAGGGCTGAACCGTACGAGCCACTTTTTCTTATAAATATCTCGATGCTTTCGAACCCTAACATTGTTACCCCTACTCCTCAGTTCACTCCACTATCACATCACATTCATTTGCCTGTATCCCACTCCCAAAAATCCATAACCAGTGGCCTACCCATACAGCAACATTTTCTAGAGCCCAGCACAATGCAAGCCAACACATTAGAGCATTGGTCGTCGGTGCAACTATTTGCATTCATACAAGCAGCAACACATAGGGCCAAAAAGATCCATGATGATCTAGCCAAATAGCATGAGAAGCATACACAACAACTATAGGTGGTGATGGAAGAGTGAGATCACCTGAGATGGGCAAACACAGATTTACAAGCCCAGATTGACCAGGTCACGCAAATATTCTGATCGTTATGGCCAACGATCATTAATGCAAACACGAAAGCTCCAGCAGATCTCACAACCTGCACACTAGTAAGAAGTTGCAACCATGTCCAAGCGGCATGCTTGAATATAATAGCCACTAATGCTAATATGAAAAAGAAATTGGACATTGTAAGATCAACAATACCAAACCCAGTTAAGATATATGTGAGGAAATTCAAAGGAAAAATTAGCGAAGTTGAAGCATAAAGGCAAGCACTAGCTAATTCTCTCGAAGATAGCTACACCTTGATGAACAGAGTCCATGATTGGCCAGGAAGCCTGGCATTGAAAAATCATTTGGTATACCCCATGAGAGAGAAAATACAAGCATTGTTCATCAACACTAAGGACTGCACGGCTTCTATCCACCTACAACAGATTAATGAACAAATTGACGCATCTAGGCACAGATCGATCAGATCAAGGAATAGTCAGCAAAAACTAAGAAGGTAACTAGAGACTTGCTCCCACCGGTTTGTACATAGGTTCTCACTCTAAAGGAAGTTTGTGATACAAGTGGAAAACAATGGGAAAATCTACAAAGCCAATGACCAATTGAGTTAATGTATAATACGACTAAGGAATTCACTCAATGAGCTAACAAAATCCTCGCCGGATGGGAAGCCACCCTTCAAAAATATAGAGAATTTAGGCAACAAATCACGATAGTTGTTCCGGAGTTGGAGCCTTTGTTTGAAACGGGGGAGCCTTAGAAGGAGAAAAGTGCAATGGGAGAAAATGCCACCCTGCAAATGTTGGTCGAAACAAAGGAAGCACCATCCCAGGAGTCAGTAGAACCAACAAAACTGACAATGCAGCCACAAACCAGAGCACCCATGGAGATACGAGTAAAGCCGGCTGAGATCAAAATGAATTGACTCAGGGACGAGTCAAAGAATTGTGGTCGGGGCCTGTTGGGGCCTTCATCTTGATTTTGGAAAGGTTTTGATTATTTTTTCTTGCCAAAGAACAGGGAGGAAATGGGTGGCTATAGTAATGGTTAGGTTGTGAGGAGGACAACTGGACAATAAAGCAGGAATAAGAAGTTGTGGAGGGGTTGTGGAAAAGTGTAGTGAACGATAGAGGCAGACGAGTAGACAGAAAGGAGGAGTGGCGGCTGAGGGAAAGAACAGTCGAGTGGGAACTAGCAGTCCAGGTGATAGGGGAAATATAAATGGAGAATGTTGGCATTATGACACAGATTTAGCACTATGACATAGGTGTTGTCCTTGATCGCAACTCACTCAAATGACAAATCACAGTTCAGACTCACAAAATGAAGAAAGAGAGGTATACGCAGGTTCCCCATTTACCAAGCCACGTGTAGATGCAGGTTAGCAAACCAAAAGTGGAATATAACGTACACATGCACTTTCACAGAAGGAAAGGTGCAGACATGTTGGAAAACTAAGTTTTGGTTCATGGTATTTGGTCCATGGTATTTTGATCCATGGTATTGGTCCAAGGTATCTGGTCCAAAGTGTTCACCCCAGTTATTTTGTCCAAGGTATTGGCTCTAAGTGGTTTTGGTCCATGGTATTGAGTAAGGCCTAAGACTATAAAAGGAGGAGAAGGTCATTAGGCAAATGCACTCAAGAATTGAATATCCGATGAAGGGAAAGATCTAGTATACAGGTTATTGGGTTATGGTGCATAGCTGGATCTGAACCAAGGATGAACCTTAGTGCTTGATGAAGGATAAGATCTAATGATGGGTCAAGATCTTAAGGCTTGAAGTGAAGTATCTTTTTGTGGTTTTGATCATTTATATGAATAACTGGTGCATGTTGTAGTTTGTAAATATGATGATCTGGGTATAACTGAAGTCTAAAATTATTGTAAAGTTTAAATCATAATTTACAGATCTGTACTCAGGTTCACTTTATAAAAGGTGTGTATACACACTAGTTCTGCATATCAAAACAATGTATACATCTTAAATTTGATTTATAGATTTGTACGCAGGTCTACCTTGGGAAAATAGCGTATGCACACAGTTTCAACACATGGAAGTAGTGTATACCTCATAAAATATGTTTTAGTTGCTTCTGTTTGCTGTTGTAGTGTTCTGGGTTCTGGCTTGGGTTCTTGTTACTGTATTCTAGTTATTGTATTCTGGTTACAGCATTCTGAAAAGTGATTGATTGATTCAGTTGTGGTTAGTGCAAAGGAGATTGGTTGATGCAGATATATTTGATGTTAGAATGATGTTATTGATGGATCTAGTCTGAAAATTTATGAAATGTGGTCCCTGGAAGAAAAGAGAAGGTTGTAGCCTTCTGTAGGCTGGCACCTAGGTACTAGTAAACATATCAGCTAGTACAAGAGCTAGGGGGTTGTAGCTCCCTTCCAGGAGAACTTGGAGAATGAGAGAAGGTTGTAGCCTTCTACATATATAAGCCTACGTACTGGTATAAAACTGCACTAGTACAAAACTTGTAAAAAGAAGTTTCTTATTAAAAGAAGATAGAGACGATTGTAGCAGGTGGTTTTCACCTACATTGGGTTTCCACCTTATATCTTGTGTTCATGTGTCTAATTGTTTGTTCTATTTTTACTACATCTAGTTACTGTTTATATGATTCTGATGTACTGATTAAGGATCAACATATGATGAATTAACTGAATCATAAGTTTGCAAGATATATGCTAGTATCCTTAAACACAGTTGTGTATACACACAAGTTTCATTAACTGAAGTAGCATATATGAATCTGATTATGGAAATGAAATATGATTCACTTGCTAATACTAATTCACCCCCCCTAGTATTATTTCCAACAATTGGTATCAGAGCAGGTCCTTCAGAAGAAGCTTGATCGCATGAAGGAAGATCCATCATCACAAGTAACCATGAAAGAGAGGGATCCATCAGACCACCAATATTTGATGGAAGCAACTTCGTTTATTGGAAAGTAAGAACCACAACCTATCTTCAATCTCTTGGAACATATGTATGGGAAATCGTGGAAGGAGGATATACATTTCCATCAACAATTCCTACACATGCGGCAGCTAAAAAGCAATATGAAACCAATGCCAAGGCTGTCAATACATTATTGGGGAGTTTGTCATAATCAGAATTTGTCAAAGTTATGCAGCTCAAATCCACCAAAGAAATATGGGACAAGAACATTCTAAGCTATGAAGGGGACAGTCAAGTAAAATGTACAAAATTGCAAACTCTCATAATTCAATATAAAACTCTCAAAATGCACAATGATGAAAGTATAGTAGTTACTTCTTATGTATAGATGAGATTGTTAATCGAGTGAAGAATTTGGGTGAAGAGATAAAATAAGTTACTTTAGTTGAAAAGGTTTTAATATCCTTGTCTACTAAGTTTGAATCAAAAGTATCTGCCATAAAAGAAAAGCAAGATCTTCAGACTATTACTATGACACAGCTACACGGAATCTTAACTGCTTTCGAAATGAGAAAAAGAGGTCCATCAGATATGAGAGAAGCCACATTTAAAGCTTCAGGAAGAGAAGAACTCAAAGAATCAGGACATATTTCAGAAGGAGAGGAAGAAGCAAACTTTGTTAAGAACCTTCAACATGATTTCGGAAGATTCAGAGGGTAAACTGCCTTTCAAATGTTTTGCTTGTGGAAGAGTCGGTCATTATGCTACCAAATGTCCTCATAAAGATAAGCTTGATAAAGGTAAGGAATCAACAAAATCGAATAGAAAAAAAAGTGTAAGTAAGAATAGCTACTATACACATGAAGATAACAATTGTTTGTCAATTAACGATGAAGATTAAAATAGTAATGACTATAAACTTCTGATGGTTTTTGAAGATGATGATTTCTTGGATGCTTTAGATGAAGATGACCTTTATGAAGAAATCTCTAAACTCAAAATCTTTTTAGAAGAAAAGAATATGATTATAGATACTCTGGCATTCCAACTTGCTGAAAGAGAAAAACACAATGAAAAACTAGAATGTGAAATTGTGGGTCTAAGAAAGGATAGTGAGAAAAAAAAAGCTCTCAATCTTAGATTTGCTAAAGGATCAGAAACCTTAAATGAAATTATCAAAGTGAAATGTTCTCCTCTGATAAAGATAGGTCTTGGATATACTAAAGAAGCATCTCAAGCATAGAAGCCATCAACCTCCACTAAAAGTTATCTTGATGCAGCAAAGAGAAGTGAACAGTTTGACAATTGTCAGCAAAGGCATAAAGAAGATCACCAGGTAAATTAGGCTCAATTTACTTCAAGGATGAACAGAAGCTACAACCAACCTTAGGTAAATAATACTCAATCTATTTCAAGAATGAATATCAATAGAAACTACAATCACCAGGTCAGTAGATTTGATAATTGCAGGAACTTCTGGCCAATGTTTTTCATGTCATAACTTTGGACACAAAATTGCTCAATGTGTTGCTTACAAGACCATCATGGACAGATAAGCATGAAATCAAAGGAATGTGACAGAGATCATGAAACGGAACTACAATAGCTTTTCTCTTCTTGGAAATGAAATAGAATGCTCTATCTGCAACAACTTCAGTCATGAAGAATCTGAATGCAGGAGTAAATTTCGGCAAACATCTCAGAAGGAGAAAACTTCATTAAGTACCAAAATATGGAGAAACAAAGAACCACAAACAAAAATATGTGGTATAACCTTGTATGCAGAAGGACAATAAAATCTGTGGTACATCAACAATGGATGCTTGAAACACATGGAAGGTGACAAAGAAAAACTTCAGTCATATAATGCCTTAGAAAAGGAAAATAAGGTCTCATTTGGAAATGGCACTCCTGCTATCATAAAAGGTAAAGGTTTTGTTCTCTTCAAAGAAAAAGTTAAAGTTGGAAATGTTATGTATGTTGATGATCTAAAGCATAACCTGTTGAGTTTCAGTCAAATGTGTGATCAAGGAAATGAAGTATTATTTCGATCAAATGGATGTGTTGTTCGTGAGCTTGATATAGGAGAAACCGTGATCAAAGGTATAAGAACTCCAAACAACTTATACATACTCAAGGGAGGACAACAATAGTGTTATCTAAGAAAAAATGATGAACATTTGCTACGACACAGAAGATTGGGGCATCTAAGCTTCTCTCAAATAAAAAAAGCATGCAGATTCTAGGTTGTTCATGATCTTCCTGATATTAGCATCCCAGAAAATACAATATGCAAATCATGTCAATTTTGTAAGAAAACCAGAGTGCACTTCCCTGAAAAGGAAGGATCAGCTAGTAAGCCTCTTGAACTTGTTCATATTGATTTATGTGGACCATCAAGGAAAAGGTCACCTCATGGAGAAGAATACTTTATATTGTTCATTGATGATTTTTCTAGAACGTGTTGGATAGGACTTCTAAAGCATAAAGATGAAGCATTTGAAAAATTCAAAGCCTTCAAAGATTTGGTTGAAAATGAATTATATTGCAAAATCAAATGCCTCAGATCTCATCGAGGAGGGGAATTTACCTTCGATGAATTCTTTGACTTTTGTGAAGAACATGGAATAAAATGGAAATTCTCCACTACAAGGACTCCTCAACAAAATGGAGTGGTAGAAAGGATGAACATAACTATTCAACAAATGGCTTGTGCTATAGTAGATGAGTCTGGAACTCCTGCAACCTTCTGGGGTGAAGTTGCATTCGCTGCCGTCACTATTCTCAACCAAGAAAATGTTCGGGTAAACAACACTCAAACTCCACATGAACTTTGGTATGGTAAGACTCCTACTGTAAAATACTTCAAAGTTTTTGGATGAAAATGTTACATCAAAAGGACTGATGAAAAACTTTTTAAGTTTGAACCCATAGCAAATGAACGCATTCTCCTTGGTTACTCTTCCCGAAGTAAAGGATATAAATGTTATAATAAAAGACTTGGGAAAATTATTGAAAGTATTGATGTTGTGGTTGATGAAGCATGAAAAAATCCAAAGCAAATAAAAACTAAAGATTGTGAAGAAGATGAGGATTATCCTCCCACATCAAATCAAACTAATTCTGAAGAAGAAACCAATGAAGCACCAGAAGAACAAATAACAGTAGAAGAAAATACTCCATCCAGGTATGTTCAGAAAAATCATCCAGAGACTCAAATTTTGGAACAGAAAGAGGAAGGTGTGCAGACAAGAAGAACTATTATAGAAGCTTCAAGCTATCTAGCATCAATTTCCTCCACCGAACCTCAAAATGTAAACGAAGCATGCAAAGATGAATGTTGGGTCAAGGCCATGAATGAAGAACTTGAGCAAATTGAAAAGAATAATATTTGGGAATTAGTTCCTAGACCTCATGATAAGAATATCATAGGAACTAAACGAATATTTAAAAACAAGCTGAATGGAAATGGAAAAGTTATTAGAAACAAGGCCAGACTTGCTTGTAAAGGATATGCTCAATAAGAAGGTATAGATTTTGAAGAAAATTTTGCCCCTGTTGCTAGCCTTGATGCCATAAGAATGTTTCTTGCTCTTTCTAGTTTTCAGAAATTCAAAGTATACCAAATGGATGTAAAATCTGCCTTTCTTAATGGAGACTTAGAAGAAGAAGTCCATATTGAGCAACCAGACATATTCATTCTTTGAAATGATGCAAAACTTGTATACATACTCAGAAAGGCTCTCTTGACAAATATCTCCATCAACAGGGTTTTTCAAAAGGATCAGCTAATAGCAATCTATATATAAAGATTGCCAATAATAAATTGCTAATACTTGTTGTGTATGTTGATGATATCATTTTTGGTAGCAATGAAGAAGCCATGAGTTGGAATTTTTCTTCAGTAATGCAAAAAGAATTTGAAATGTCCCTGCTTGGTGAGCTTACATATTTTCTTGGTCTACAAGTTCAACAAAATAAAGATGGTATTTTTCTATCACAAACCAAATATCTCAAGCAGATCTTAAAAAAATATGGCATGGAAGATTCTAAACTAGTATGTACCCCATTGGTAACAGGATGTAGTCTCAGCTCAAATGATGAATCAGCAGTATTACATCAACCAACCTACAGATCCATGATTGGCATTTTGCTTTATCTAATAGTTACCTAAACAAACATCATGCATGCAGTGGGAATAGTTGGAAGATTCCAAGCAAATCCAAAGGAATCACACCTTCATGCAGTCAAAAGGATTTTCAAATATCTTCAAGGAACACAAAATTTTGGTTTATGGTATCCTAGAGATACGGATCTTACACTTCGGGCATATACAGATGCAGATTGGGCAAGAAGCATTGATGACAGGAAAAGCACTAGTGGTGATGCATTCTATATGGGTTCCAAATTAGTGTCTTGGTTCATCAAGAAACAAAGTTTAATTGCATTATCTATAGCTGAAGCAGAATATGTGGATGTTGCATCTTGCTACACACAACTCCTTTGGATGATGCAAACATTGCAAGACATTCAAATCACATGTACTCCACCCATCCCCATTCTATGTGATAATACATGTGCCATCAGTATTTCAAGGAATCCAGTCATGCATTCCAAGACCAAGCACATACCCATAAAATATCATTTTCTACGTGAACAAGTGCTTAAACAAAAGGTCAAATTGGAGTATGTTCCCTCCAAAGAATAGGTTACTGATATATTTAACAAACCACTACCCAGGGAGACATTTGAATACCTCAAATAGAAGCTAGGAGTAGTTGATGCATCATCCTGCTATTAAAACTTATATGTTTTAGAGAAAAGTGGTTATACGAGAGTTTCATGAAGCGTAGTCACGTACATACACTGGTTTTTATGGATACAGTTGTGTATCTGGTTGTTTGAAGAAAAGTAATGGGCCAGACTCAGGATGAAAGGGGTCTAATAGGGGTCTAATAGCGATCATTTGGCATAGGTTCAGGGGGAGCATATACTTCTAATAATGCATTGTTGGCATTATCTTAGAAGATCTTGGTTCAAATTCACACAGTTGTTTTTTATTCAAGTGGAACAGGTTCAAGGGGAGAACATGGTTGCTGGTCTGGATGTTGATTGACAGATGCTACTGATGATAGTTTTTGATGACTTTCCTAGTCTTGTTTTAGATATTTGGTATCTGTTATATATGCCATGTATATATTTTAATGTAAAGGTCATGAAACGACCTATTTTGTTACCCCACTATGCATGGGATGGATGATGTAATGTTCTTATTTTCACATGTATAAACAATTGGTATATCCCCACTTGGTTGGGTGGATGAGTCAGACTTGGTATGTCCCCACTTGGTTGGGAGATGGATGCATGTATGAGTCATTAGTGATAGGAAGGTCATTTATGATGTATGTATAGAGGCATGTTCTTCTTTTAAAACATATTTTTGCAGACCTTGCTTATTCAAGAGGAGCATGGAGCTAAATTAGCACACTTCAGCATATCAAAGAATTTAGCATGTACTCAAGGGGAGCATAACCCTTTTCTCTTGATGACAAAGGGGGAGAGTGACTTGGGGTTGCCATCAAGTCCAAAGGGGGAGATTGTTGGCATTGTGACACAGATTTGGCGCTATGACACAAGTGTTGTCCTTGATGGAAACTCACTCAGATGACAGATCATAGTTCAGACTCACAGAATGAAGAAAGAGAGGCATACATAGGTTCCCCATTGACCAAGCCTCTTGTACACACGGGTTAGTAGACCAAAAGTGGCATATAACATACACACACACTTTCACAGAAGGAAAGGCACATACATGTTCGAAAACTAAGTTTTGGTCCGTGGTATTTGGTCCATGGTATTTTGATCCATGGTATTGGTCCAAGGTATCTGGTCCGAAGTGTTCATCCCAGGTATTTGGTCCAAGGTATTGGTTCTAAGTGGTTTTGGTCCATGGTATTGAGTAAGGCCTAAGACTATAAAAGGAGGAGAAAATCATTAGGAAAAGGCACTCAAGAATTGAATATTTGATGAAGAGCAAGATCTAGTATACATGTTATTGGGTTATGGTGCATAGCTGGATTTGAACCAAGGATGAACCTTAGTGCTTGATGAAGGATAAGATCTAATGATGGGTCAAGATCTTAACGCTTGAAGTGAAGTATCTTTCTGTGGTTTTGATCATTTATCTAAATAACTGGCAGATGTTGTAGTCTATATATATGATGATCTGGGTATAACTGAAGTATGAAACTATTGTATATTTTAAATCATCATTTATAAATATGTACATAGGTTCACTTTACAAAAGGTGTGTATATACGTTGCTTCTGCATATCAAAACAGCGTATACATCTTAAATTTGATTTGCAAATTTGTTCGCAGGTCCGCCTTAAGAAAATAGCATATGCACGTAGGTTCAACACATGGAAGTAGCGTATACCTCATAAAATATGTTTTAGCTACTTCTGTTTGCTGTTGCAGTGTTCTGGGTTCCGGTTTGGGTTTTGGTTAACGTATTCTGGTTACAACATTATGAAAAGTGATTGATTGATTCAGTTATGGTTGGTGCAAAGGAGATTATTTGATGAAAATATATTTGATGTTTGAATAATGTTATTGATGGATCTAGTCTAAAAATTTATGAAATGTGGTCCCTGGAAGAAAAGAGAAGGTTGTAGCCTTCTATAGGCAAGAACCTACGTACTAGTAAACGTATCGGCTAGTACAAGAGTTATGGGGTTGTATCTCCCTTCCAAGAGAAGCTGGAGAACGAGAGAAGATTGTAGACTTCTACAGGTAGAACCCTGCATACTGGTATAAGACTGCACCAATACAAAAATTGTAAAAAGAAGTTTCTTATTAAAAGAATATAGAGACAATTGCAGCAGGTGGTTTTCACCCACATTGGGTTTCTACCTTATATCTTGTGTTCATGTGTCTAATTGTCTATTCTACTTTTACTGCATATGGTTACTATTTATATGGTTCTGATGCACTAATTATAGATCATCATATGATGAATTAAATGAATCATAATTCTTTAGGAAATATGCTAGTTACCTTAAACACAGTTGTGCATACACGCGAGTTTCATTAACTGGAGTAGCATATATGAATCTAATTATGGAAATGAAATACTATTGACTTGTTAATACTGATTCACCCCCCCCCCCCCCAGTATTATTTCCAACAGAGAAGTCTCGTAACGAAAAGGGGTTGGTTGGTGGGTTGATTAGTTGTTTTTGTTGGCGTTGCGGATGGGATAGTTGGTTGGTTGTAGCAGGGCAGAGCCAAAATGCAGGGACATGATCAAGCAGGGACCCTGAGCTAGAGAACGACCTGTGAGTCTGTAAATGAGTATTCCTTGTAATCATCTATGGTGAATGCCCATATGTCATGTAATGGTTTACTGTTGAATTAATATGAATTAAACTACAGACTGGTTGCTTAGCATGATGCATATAGTTGTTTATGATGTGGTGACCCACTTAAAATTTTAAATGTCCTGTCATATTCATGCATGTAGTAGTTTTTTAGTATTGGATGGTATGTTGTTATCTTGGTTATGTATGTGATGTTGTTTATCTATTATTGATTGGTGCATCCTTGATTCTATGACAAACTCTTCTTATTTTTGGTCATAGCATGCCTCGGGTGAGACTCCTTACCCCTTGGGTAAGGTGAAAATGTTGGCATTGTCCTAGACTCCAACGATCCATTATTAGCTCTCCACGCTTGAATCCAGGGTCTTTCCCCTAATGACTCTTTTGTTCCAACACTCACACATGATGTTTCAAGCATTGTCATGCAAGTGTTGTCATAGTTGTCCGAAGGTCTATACAAAGTGTGACACTTGTTGCTCTCACCATTAGACAATCTCACAGTTAGTCACACTGAGCATGTTGTCTTCTTGGTTCGAGGTGTCTTATCTTCAAGTCATGTTAAGTGTGTCTTCGCAAGGTCATCTATACATGAGTTCACTCGCTCACACACTTTGCCATTTTTCCAAAAGTCTATCAACCATACCACCCTCCATCATATGGACCTCCACTGAGTTGCATTCCACAGTCTTAGCTCTCTGTGATCATGTACTGCTACCCAGAATTGCATAGAGCCTAAGGCTACCTCCCAGTTAGTTTGTACTGCGCAACCCTGGAATCGACCCTACTAAATGTCACCTAGAACAATAAGTTTCATAGCAAGGAATCTTAATCTGTGCTGCCTGCAAGCAAACCTATCAAGCTTCTCGCTAGTCAACTGGAGAGTTTGACTGGGCAGTAACCCCTAGCTTCAATCCTCCAAAAAATTGCGTACAAGTTTCCCGCATGTTATAGCTCCAAATCTCACTATTAAGGTTTGTGATGCTGCACTCATGGCCTAGGGCAACCCCTCCTTCCAGACTTGGTCAAAAATTTAAAAAACAGTGCTTTATTCCTTGTACACGACATTTCCCTGAGTTAAACGCGTGTATACGCGGGTCCATATATACCCAACCTGCATATATGTATTAAAACACTTAAAAAAATATAAAACTCCTTATTTTGGGTGGAGATCGCAGGTTTTACCTGCTGATCACCTGTTAGTGCCCGTGGCCCAACTGTTCCCAACCAATTCCTAACTAAAAAACTACTTTGGGATTGGTATAAAAAGACATCAAAGGGAAGGCCTAAAGGAGGAGAGAAGAGAGAGAATGGTTATTATACTGAGATTTTCCCCCTGACCAGGTCTGAAGACCCTTGTGCCTTCTGCACTTCCCCCATTTGTACAAGAAAACCTTATTTCCTTGTGATTTGATGTTCATCCACTAGTTATGGCATCATGGAGTGAGTCTTGGAAGGAGATATGCTAGAGGCTTGAGGCAGGACGGATCTGGAAGGAAGCTTTGCTTGGAGCCTGCGGAAGGTTGTTTAGGTGATATTACTCCTTTTGTACATTCTATTTGTCTTTAATAAAGAAACACGTCTTGGTTCCCGATATGCTTCTTCTTTATGTTTATGATGTTCATGTTTGAATTTCATGTATGAACAGTTGTTTAAAGTTCATAACTAACTTCCTTCTTTTACAACATAAAGATGATTTCTGTTAAATCTTTGTCCATATACTACTACATTCTTTGGATTTGTTTGTTTTGCAGGACAAAGGAGTGAAAGGGACGTGAAGAAGGGTTTGGACCCTTGAGGAACTACTCGAACTTAGGACCTGAGGTACGTCCTTCTTACTTTAGAATTAGCTTTTGATAGCTCTGTTAGACAACTTTCAGTCTGCTAGGGTTTCCACCCAAAAGCCCTAGGGGATCAAATCCCTCAACAGAATTGGTGACTCCGCTGGGAACAACACTCTTGTTGTTCCTAGTTTGGGTGTTTGTCAAGCCTATCAGGGCTCAGTTGCTTGTTGGTTTACTATTACTGTCTGGTCTGTTCTTGACTTCTGAGTTTTTCCAGTTTCTTCAATTTGTTTTTTATTTTTCTTGAAATATTATATATACGCATTTTTCCTTAGTTACAGAAGTGTATAAATGCTTGTTTCCTGAAGTAAACCCGCGTATACGCAGGTTTCCTCAGGAACAGCGGTGTATACACGTAGTCTGCACTAAGTACAGTCGCGTATATCTTGCAACTTTCAGGATTTATAAATTTTTGTGTCTCTGAAGTTTGTCTAGTGTTTTGAGTAAGTTTTAAACAATCATTTTTGTTAGTATCAGTTGTCTGTGTTACAGCAAGCGTCTTACTCTGATTTCTCTATAAGTATAAGGAGTTTTGGTCTTGTTTTGTGTTTGCAAGCGTCATCATCTTTTCACTAAAAGCACGCAAGATTTCTTGATTGGAATCTTGGCTGCTCTGAGTTATCAAAGCAGAAAGATTGTTATCAATCTTTGTGTTCAACTTTGCTTTTTGGTGACTTTTTGTTTGCTTAACGAAATCACTTTTTATGACCATCTACTTCTTTGTTTCATCAAAGTTGTCATTTGATACTTTCTTGAAATTGTCTTTTTGATCTTTTTTGGTCTTTGTTACCAAAGCTTTCCTTGCTACTTTCGATTGTTAAAAAGCCTTTTAAACACATTTTTTTTTGTTGAGTTTTCATTCTTTGTAGGGTGTCAACTTGCAAAAGTGTTTCTTGCTTGTTGTTTCAATCGCAAAGTTTCAGTTTTTGTTGAGAGCATTTTCGAAAAGACTTTTTGTTGCTACTTTGAAGAGAACTTTTTGAAAAGTTTTTGTTTTTCTTTCTTGAACTTTCTTTTCATTTGGTTTCCTTTTGGTAAGTGAAAGGGCTTTATGTTTATCTTGAGTTTTGTTTTTAGCATTTAGACGAAATGAATGGTAGCATCTCATATTCCATATAGATGTTGTAAGTGGCAAAACAAAATTTGATAAGCAAAGCAACTTTCATTTCTTATTTTAAGTAGTTTTCAATCTTGCATCAAGCATTTAGTTTTTGCATTAGGATAGATTTGCATCTCTTTAAGCATAAATAGTTTTGTTAACTTTTGAGTGTGAAGTGTGAATGAAAAGAAAAGAAAAGAATAGTTTGTTTCATTAGAAGCTTCCTTTCGAACCCTGTAGAAATTACTCTTCATCAAAAAACAATGACAAAGTGCACATGCATATAGTTAGGTTTTATTAATTTCTTTTGCGTCGAAAAAACAACACTAGTTTCACTTCCATCATCCTTTGACTTAAAGAAAAGCCCTTAAAATCAAGCGCTAACTAAAATCAACTAGAACTTTTTTCTTTTAAGTTAAATACACAAACAAGTTTAGGATCTTAGGGCCTTGGATTAAGCGAGTGGAGAGTTAACTCTCCAAGGCCATATTAAACGTCAAAAATAGGAGTCTGATTAACGAGAGAAAATCCAATAGCGTTAGGAAGACCAAGAAAGCTCCGGATCTGGGAGTTAAGCATGAGGGTTTGTGAAGACAGGGAAGAGAGATACCCCCTCTCCTACTTGTCCGAACTTACTCACGATGTTCCCCTGGCTTCTGTTTGCACGAGTTGGTTCTCATAGTTTGCTTCTTTCTAGGGAACTACATAGGTGGCTGCGGAGGGGAACCCGTGGCACTCTAAGGTCGACATTGGTATCACTCTCAACAGCACTACTGAAGGGCACGCTTGCGAAGCTTGGGGGCTTGCACCGGTGGGACTGTTTGTTAGGTGGTAGCGTACTTCTCTGATCCTTCGTTGATAGGCCTGGGCCCTCATCATCCCAGACTATCTCGGAAGGCCCCTTATTTTTCACTTTCTCGTATTTTGGTGTCCGATCCTAATCACCCGGAGCGGAAATACTTGGAAGTTGTTTGACTGGCTGTATCTTTAGGGACTTTATAGTGGGTGCTTTGTGCTCTTAGTTGGCCTAGCTTTAAATTTTTTGAGTCTTTAGCTAGATTTTAAACAAAGAATTCAAAGTGGCTGACCGATCTCCTAGATGGTCTCGAATACTTCGTGGTCTCTCACCACCGAGTTTAGAGCCTTCTCCGAGAAGGTGCAGAGGTAATAATACTGGTGGGTTTCGTCCCACGGCAATTGACGCATTAGGGATTGATCCTCCCCTTGGGGGCATTAGTATTGAAGCAAGGCCTGGTACTTCCGTAGAACAAGAGAGGAACACTCCAGTTCTTTATCAAGTTTGTTTACAAGTGGAGGATGATATTGAGGTAGAAGAGCTTTCAGAGTTGTTAGTGGCTCCGAATTCTCCCCTACCTTCCAGTCATCCAAACGTATTGCAATACGTTGGGACTCCGACACATAGACCGTCAATTCCAGGTTACACTACATGCTTACCTTCGATGACCACTGTTGGAAGCATGGCTTCTACAAGTGCTACAACTGTACAGACTCCTATATCTGTACAAGGGGGTGGAACTATTTGCATCCCCTCCATCTCTTTATTCAGATCTTTTGCTAGCACATCTTTTGTTGGGTCTACCTCCATTCCGTCCACGAGTGGAAATGCCCAAACAAATGCTTTTGGTTCTGGGTACTTCCCATTTGGCGCCCATTCACAGGGCATTCCTTCAACTCCATTCGGGGCCGCCACGTCCATGATGAGTGGGTCAGCCTCGTTCCAAGGTTTTCCATTCGGAAGTGGTCATATACCACATTCCAACCCTACGATAGGATCTATGCCTTTTTCTTCAGTAGGACAAAGCAGCAATCCTTTCCATGGTTGGAATAACCCTGGGCTTAGTAGTGCCGGAACTGGGAATCCATTCTTCGGCCAATATGGGAATAGGCCAGATACCACGGTTAGTTCGTTCCAAAATATTCCTCCCCTAGCTTCGGCTTGGAATCCATATCAGGGGTTGTCAACTCCATACAATCCTTTAGGAGGAAACTTTGCTGGGTATGGTGGATATACGGCCGGAGTTCGTCAAACTCTGAGTTTTGCTGGGTCACAAGGCTTGCCTTTTGGCTCAGCGGGTTCTACTGGTTACTTCGGGCAGCCTAGTGCCTTCCAAAATCCAGGCCAATATTTTCAGAGCTTCGGGAGTGTCACCCAATCAGGGTGGAATCCCCAAGCTCCTCCTAGACTTCCGTTTATGGCAACGTTAAACTTGCCAGACCTCACTAAGTTAACTAACGACCTAATAAAGTATAATCCGGCCTGGCCTCCGGTTCCAACTAAACTTCCTTCTGATATTCCAAAATTCGAAGGGAAGAGTGGTGAGGATCCGAGCGACCAGGTAACCACGTTCCACTTATGGTTCTCATCGAACTCCCTGATCGACGACTCGGTTAGGTTGAGATTATTTCAATGCACCTTGACTGGTAACGCGGCCAAGTGGTATATAGAGTTGCCTGGGGGCAGCTTTACATCATTTGCTGACTTAGCCAATATTTTCTTGAACCATTTTTAGTTTCCCGTCCGGTATGATGCCAGAACCGAACTACTGGCTACTTTTCGTCAAGATAGGGCAACTCACATTTCCGATCACATTCAGGAATGGAGACAGAGAAAGAGGCTCATTAAAGCCGAAATCCCCCCGGAGTACCATCTCAAGTGGTTCTTGAAGTCTTTGATACCTGAGATCTCCAAAGATGTCTCCATGTCTGGGGTCTATTCTGAGGAGCAAGCTATTTTTAGGGCCCAGTAGTTAGAATTGATCTACTCTCAGTCTGGTATCCTACAAAAGTACTTTCCAGATGCTCCTGGATCCAAGGTTGACATAGCTAAGCTAAAGCCAAGTCCCCACGCAGATGGTATTGTTGGGTCGATAGACACAAATGCGGTGAACTTGTTGAATCAACTGCAGCAGTTGTCTTTACAAACTGCTTCTAACAACCAAGTGACATCGTCTAACCCTTCCGCTTCCCAAACTTCTTCGATTAATGCCGTCCAATCTGATAACCCCAAAGGAAATCAAAATTCTAATGGGAAAAAGAAAGGACAAGATAAGGAAAAGAACTAGGATGGGAAGCCTGATGCAAATAAGTCCGGCAATAATGCTGGTGGTGGTAGAAATGAGTCGAAAAAGAAAGTCAAGTTTCCATGCAAGCTATGCAATGGAGACCATTTAACTCATCTTTTCCCCAAGATTAAAGACGCTCAGCTTGTTAGGGCAGCAAGGGACTTCTAGTTCCCAAGCTGTGTTAACCAACCCTTTTCCCCAAGGGCAGCAACTTCTTGCTGGCGCGAGTTCAAACCCTGGAACCTTCGCAGGGAGCAACTAGGAAGGGGAAAAATCATCGAATGTTTTCATGATGGGTTCTAACGTCCATGTGGCTACTCGGTCACATGATTATGGTGAAGTCGAAACTTCCAAGGATAAGGTTGTTCCCGGAAGTACTGACCTTCATATAAAGCGACCCCCTGTCGAGACTATACCACGGGTACCGAAAGGTTCCGCTAAACGCGCGATGATTAATCCTAATGCTAGGGATACCCAGAATTACTCCATTGTGGAGGATCTGGCTCAGAGTCTGTGCACCATGTCCACTTTAGAGGTTCTCTAGTCGTTTCCGGCTCAGAGAAGTGCTTTACTTTCCGCGATTGGGGTAGTCTATCCTACTAATTCTTTAGTGCTCACTTTTGACATGTTAAATGTCAAAAAGCGACTCCCTCATCACATGGCTTTTCAAATAAAGTCTACATATCAGAAAATTGACATTTTTCGAACCGTTATTGATGAAGGGGCTTTCACATGCGTCATTTCGATGTCATGTTGGAAGGTTATTCGATCGCCTTCGGCCGTTCCTTCACCTACCATCTTGACTGCATTCGATGGCCGTTCTCATAAGCCGCATGGGATTATCCGGGCCTTTCCTATATGTGTTGGGGGGAAGGTCGTTAATATTGAAGTAGAAGTCGTAGATGTTAACATGGATTATAATCTCCTCCTAGGAAGGAACTAGGTATACGAAATGGACGTTGTTGTTTTGACTCTATTTCATGTCATTTGGTTGCCTCATGAGGGGAAAATCATAAAGGTTGAGCAATTGGTTTATTGTCCAGTTGATCCTCAAGCAACTTCCGACTCTACTGTTCCTTTAGTGGATAACCCTCATCCGCCTACTGAGAATCTAGGAGTAGGGATGTATTCCTCGTT
>APFE030884437.1:47421-76776 GCA_000404065.3 Pinus taeda | reverse complement strand
CCGGAAGTTCAGGACCCGAAAAACTGCTAAAAATAGTAAGTTATGCTACAATTAAGGAAACTGAAAATACTGAGAGAAACAATGATGGGGGTCCAGATGGACTTGGCAGGTGGCCACCAATATCCACCTGGATCAAGTAGCAAGGTACTCTTCAATCAAATCTATTCTATCACTTTTCCTGATTAATCAAACTTGCTCAACAGACCTCCGTCGTTCATCTGCACTTCATGGATCTGATGGTTCACAAGGATTTCGAGTAGACAACAAGCACAAGGATTAACCGCCCAAAAAGTGTTTTCCTCTCTCCTCCTCGCTGCTACGTGTCGCTTGATGAGTGGAATCTGGTGCTCACCCTTCAATACCACTTATGGGTTTGAGGCCGCTCAAAATACAACTTCCACTGTTGCGAAACCACTTTCCTCACGAATTAACGCCCTCACATCTCTATCGTGCAATGACCGTTGATCTATGAGACCCAACGGATCTCATGCATTCTCTCATTCATCCGTCATTTGATGGATTCTGTGTTTTAATCCAGTTCCTCTGCCATATGCCCTGTCTTCACACAGAACACTCATATAATTGACATTTTAGATCACCATCGATCCATACAGTGGTCAATGGTCGATCAACACACTTACAAACACTAGATTCAACTCTATATATGCAATTCACATAGATGCACAAATTCAACGCTGAAACACACTTTTCTATTATACACGGACGATTACAAGCTAAGGGATTTCAACCTTAGAACAAACTCCATCTCGACTACATTGTATCTATCTTTGTTTTCATATTTTTTTGTCTATTGCTCTAGCAAGGTACTCTTCAATCAAATCTATTCTATCACTTTCAACGCAGATAGGATGGAAGATGCATCAGATGGATGTGAAGACAACATTCCTCAATGGTGTGATTGAGGAAAAGGTGTATATTGAGCAACCCGAAGGATTTGAGACCTTCAACAAACAGTCACATGTGTTCATACTCAAGCGAGCATTGTATGGATTGAAACAAGCATCTTGTGCTTGGTACAATAGGATTGACAGTTATTTCACCACATTGGGCTTCACCAAAAGTGAAGCATATGTGAACCTTTACCATATTTTCGTTGAAGGTAGATTATTGATTATAGTATTATATGTCGATGATTTAACTCTAACAGGTGATGAGAAGTTGGAAAAATCTTGCAAAGAGGATCGCAAGAGAATTCAAGATGAAGTACCCGGACTCATGCATTATTTCCTTGGTATGGAAGTATGGCAAGGAGATGAAGAATTGTTTGTCTCTCAGGGAAAGTATGCCAATGAGATACTGAAGAAGTTCCACATGGAGAGAAACAAACCCATGGAGACTCCTCTAGTAGGGAACTAGAGGAAGGAAGATGCTACTTCCGGTGAAGTAGTGGAGGCTACTATTTATAGGCAGCTTGTGGGTTCACTTATGTATTTAGTGAACACACGGCCAAACATATGTTTTGCAATTAACCAACTTAGTCAAGAAATGGTTAAGCCAACCAAACTCTATTGTAAGGCAACTAAACATGTGTTGAGATACCTCAGAGGCATCACTTAGTTTGGTCTTTGGTACAAACAGACAAAGGGAGTGAAGCTTCAAGGCTTCACAAATGCAGATTAGGCAGGGAGTCCATCCAAAAGGAAGAGCACAGCAGGGGGAATCTTCAGTATTGGGTCAGCAACAGTTTCTTAGTACAGTAAGAAGTAGAGATCAGTTGCACTTAATTCAGCAGAAGCAAAGTACATGGTTGCTAGTCAAGCAACTTGTGGGGCTATGTGGATGAGGAAGATCCTTGTTGGGTTATTTGGTCAGCAAATGGATCCTACATTGATTTACTGTTATAATCAAAGTTTTATCAAAATCTCTGATAATTTACTTTTTCATTATCAATCCAAGCATATCAACATCCGGTATCACCATCTACGAGATTGTGTGCAGAGGAGAGTCATGTTGCTAGAGTATATTCCTACATAGGAACATGACGCATATACTTTGACAAAGGCATTGTCAAAATGCAAATTCTAGTTTCATAGAGGCATGATCAGGGTGGAAGATAATCCCTTTCTTGTTGAGAGGGAGTGTTGAAAATGCAACAAGAAAATCCTAATTTAATTTTGTCCTTGAATTAAATTGGGAATAAAATTGTAATTCCACATCTCATGACAACTTGTATTAGTTAACTAAGTTAATTTGACTTAGTTGGCTAAGTTAATTCCAGATGAGAGTCTAACTTGAGTCATGTAAAGTGTCTCCTACTTTATCGTAGCCCTAATTGAGTTTATTTTGGGTTTTAATTAATTAATTTATTCAGCTGAGTTAAAGTTAGTTAAACTAGTTCCAACTATTGGAGGAACTAGTGGGAGTTCTAGTAGTGTGGTGCTGCCCGCAGTGATCAACCAGTAAACTGATGATTCACTCATAAAAAACTCATGCATGTCAGATCTAAGAGTTACCCAGTTGAGATTGGAGTTCATGGACAATGTACTATCAGTTGTATAATCATCTGAATTGTACAAGTGGTGCATGCAGTCAGAGGAAGGACTATGAGGATTGCGCAACTCCAATTGAGGAATTTCCCTAATTAATAGGGGGTTAATTCCCAAGGAAACAACGCAAGGAAATAGAGACTTGGGTAAGTAGAAAATTGGTTAAGTATTGGCCTGGGCTTGTCTAGGAAGTTGTGAGACAGATAACGATAGTGTAGAGGTTGCTCGGGCTTGAGCAAAGATTTGTAATCTTCTCATATTTTCTGACTAATGCAATATACAAATAACAGGTGTTTTTAGCTGTGGCTATCCCTAGGAAATCATTGTGTAATATGTTGATTGAATTCTTTCTCTTGTATGCTTCATGATTTCATGATCGTTTAATTGTCTTCACTGATGAGTAGAGTAGATTCAAGTGTATTGTTTTAGTAAATTACAATTATCAATTTGAATCTACAAGGAATTTCTACAAATGCTACTAATTGTGATGAATGGAAGGATGGAATGAAGAAAGAATACCATGCCCTTTATAAAAAATGGCACATGGAGGTTGGTGGATCCTCTTACTAGCATCAAACCTATTGGTTGTAAATGGTCTATAAAGTCAAGTGTAAAGGAGATGGTTCACTTGAAAAATACAAGGCTAGAATTATAGCTAAAGGCTATGCTCAGAAGGAAAATGTTGATTATACAGAGACTTTTTCTCCTATAGAAAAATGGAGCACAATCAGAACTTTATTTTTTCTTGCAACACAAAAAGGATGGAAGATGCCTCATATGGATTTGAAAACAACATGTTTGATTGGAGATTTGAAAGAGGATGTCTACATGTTTCAACCAGAGGGTTTTGTTGTCAAAGACAAAGAAAATAAGATATGAAAATTCATAAAGGCATTATATAAACTAAAACAAGTATCTCATGCTTGTTATGAAAAATTAATTGAACACCTCCTTACGTTGAATTACAAAATTTGTGACCTAGATGATGTAAATTTATTGTCAATAAGATTGGAAAATATGTTGTATATCTAGTTGTCTATTTTGATGATTTGATGATTACAAGGAACAATGATAATTATATAGCATCTGTTAAAAGGGAGTTGCAGAAAATTTTTGACATGACAGATTTGGGTTCATTACGTTATTAGTTAGGAATTGAATTCGATCAATAACCCAAACATATTTTTATTTCTCAGAAGAAGTGTGTTGGACAACTATTAAACAAATTTGGAATGTCATATTGTAACCCTATTTCTACTCCTATGGAGCAGAATTTGAAACTTACTTCCACTGAAGGAAGTGCATTTGATGATCCAAAAAATGACAGACAACTTGTTGGACGTTAAATTTTTTTAACCACTACTAGACCTGACATTACTTTTGTTGTAGGGATACTTTCCAGGTTCATGCACCAACCCTATGAATGCCATTGGAATGCAACACAGAGAGTGTTGAAATACTTGAAGGGAACTCAAACTTTTGGCATCAAATACTCCAATGTTTCATATTTCCATCTCACTAGATATTCATATTCTGACTTTGATGGTGATAGAGAGAATGGGATCTCTACTTCTGGTTATCTGATGACCGTTGGATCAACAATAATTAGTTGGAGGTCACACAAGCAATATGTAGCTGCTAATTCTACCACCAAAGCGGAATATGTTGCAGCAACACAAGCCATAAAATAAATCATTTGGCTTCACAAGATACTTGAAGACTTGTAGGAGAAGCAGAAAGATTCAACTCCTTTATTTGTCGACAATTCTTCTGCAATTCAGTTGGCCAAGAATCCAAAGTTTCATGATCGAAGCAAGCACATTAACATGAAGTATCACTTGTTTCGACATTGTGGAGAGGCAAAAGTTATTCATCTGACACATTCTCCTACTTCATAATGTATATCATATATATTCACCAAATCACTAGGACGAGAAAAGTTTGAAAAGTTTAGAATGTTACTCCGCATGCCAAAGGTCCCTTCGCATTAAAGGGGGAATGTTAACTAATCCTTCGGGATATTGTACATTATTAGTTTAGAGTTTATTAGTTTGGATATCTTTGTTTTTCAGTTAGCAAAACCACTAGACGGTTGTGATTTGGTAACTATCCTATGTTGTATAAATGTTGAATGTTTTCACTTAATGACATAACGATGTATTGTGAAGTTCAATGGGCCTATACATGTTGTTTTAAGATCTACATGCTTGTAGTGGAAATGCACCTTTAGCAAAAACTATAACTTCACCTAAACATCATGAAATAAAAACCCTTATGTAAATGTTATCTATGAGAATATTTCTACTATTTACCCTATAAATGCCCGCCTCATTACTATTAAAAAAGAATTCAAACTACAAAATATCTAAGAAAATGAAATGAGAGGGAGTTGAGGCTTTCAAGTTTTTCGCCTAGTTAGGTTGATATATTATATACTCAGTGTATTTTAAATCATCCCTTAAAGGTATGTTTGATACTAAATTAAGACTAGCGCATGGAACAATCACATCATTCCATAATGTTCATATTATGTTGAATATTTACAACAACCCATGTCCTTCGTTGAATCCTTCCTTTTGGGAACCCTATCCATATACAATAAAATCATAACTTTATCCATATACAATAAAATCATAATATTACAAAAGATCAAATGTAAGAAAAACATAAGCATTTTGAAAAATGGTCACAAAAATCTCTCTCCCTATCTCAATTTCTTTTTATGAATGTGAGCCAAGATAAAATAACTTTAAAATAACACCCACATGAATAGTCAACATACTTTTACCATTTTTATTCCATAAAACTTCTACTACTACCACTTCACTCAACAACATCAATCCCATGGGATTTTCCTCCTTAATGTAAAAAATATTTTGCACTCTTGGTCCGTGGGTCTGCCAAGTAAAAACTTTTGCTAGATTATAAGACATGCATAAGCATGTAACCACATAAAACTCTACATTAAATACATGATTCAAAGTAAGATTTGAGATGTTATAAGGGAAAAATCTCTTTTGCAATGTAGTGTTTCCTTAACATATTTATCTCAAAATGGGTTCAAACATGCTTTTTAAAATAAGTTCAAATATTTTTATCTAAAATCAAAAATCAAAATTAGAAAATAGTAAATAGAAAATCTAATAGCAAAATCAAAATTAGAGAATAGAAAATAAAAAATCTAATGATCTTTATTTTCTCCCCAAACAAAACTCATAATAGCAAAAACTATGGATTGGAAATCAAAGAGCTTGAGGAATATTCAAGGAAAAACAATTGTAAATACCTAAAAAGATATGATTGGAATTTAGTAAAAAAAAAGGAAAAGAGATTAATATGAAAAAAAAAAAAAATCTTCATAAAAAAACCAGGGGAAAAACATAAATAACACAACCTTTTCACAAGATCACTCAAAAGAGAAAGCCCATAATAGAATTGCTAGGGTTAGAAAATTAAACAAATAAAAAGTTATATCCCACTATCTAGATAAACCAAAAATTTCTTTAAAGATTTATTATCTAATCTTAAAAATTACTTTATAGAAAATGAGGATATAACTAACCTTTACTAGCTAATTTCTAAATTTTGGTAGAAAAGAAGATAAGTTGTTTACCTAGAAATTTTTAGCAGAAATGAAGATAAATTATTTACTTACTAAGTGGAAATTTTTAGTAAATCAAATTGGTTGGTTAGAAATGCGTCGACAAATGATTTTTTATGTGATTTTGCCGAAATTATTTTCTCACAAACAGGGTTATAGATCACACAAGTCTGAATTCTTAGGAAAATAAATTGCTATGATTTTTTATGTGATTTTGCCAAAATTATTCTCACAAACAAGTTTATGGATCACATAAATCTAAATTCTTTAAGAAAATAAATTCTTTACTTACTAAGTGGAATTTCATAATAATAAAAAATAAATAAAATGGTCGAACTTTAAAAATAAATATATCAAATTAATTAAATTTAAGAATCTATTTTGAAGTAATTAATTGAACTGTAGATACAAATTTAATTGAACCATATATCCAAATTTCTCTGAACTTTGAAGTAAATAGATCAAATCAAATCCAATTTAGAAATCTAATTTGAGGTACTCAATTGGACCATATATCCAAATTTAATTGTATGAAGGGTTGTTTTATAGCAGAATTTGTTTTCAAATAGAAATGAGAGCCTCAGTCAAAACGCCTATGGAGTTTGTGTGGACGTCAGAAGAAGCGCAGGGATGTGTTCTTCACGGAGAATTGGACATGGGTTGATTCTTCTCTCATCCTGAGAAACCATGGTTGGAGAAGGTGAGAGATTTCGCTACTGAAGGGAGAACAAAATGGATTTTCACGGATTTTCTTCGATATTGCAGACGAAAATATCGTTAAAAATGGCTTCAGAAAAGACGTTGAACAACTTTTCTGTGAGAGGCTCAGAGCACTACACCGTAGGGAAAATCTGAGATGCAAATACAAATATACAATCTTCACAGGTAATGAAGTGTGCGTTTACACAGGATGGTGATTTGTCGTTGAAATCTAGAAATTGAGAATTGAGATGGTTTGAATAGCGTTTTTTAATGCTTGAAATAGATAACCCCTCCCCAACCTGAAACTGAAACTTGATAGCTGTAAGCTAGAAAAATTTCTGCCAAATTTCATCAAATGGCCAAGAAAAACCCATTATTTTTCATGTGAAAACGCCCGCCCTCTTTAGACTACTATAATTTTGAGCAGCAGCAATAGGATCATGGCAGCGCTGTTACTACCATATGCAAGTCTGCCACATCATCCAG
This sequence comes from Pinus taeda, assembly GCA_000404065.3. Taxonomy (NCBI): domain Eukaryota; kingdom Viridiplantae; phylum Streptophyta; class Pinopsida; order Pinales; family Pinaceae; genus Pinus; species Pinus taeda. Next base: position 69,480 of record APFE030884437.1, on the reverse strand, counting down.
TCCAATTTACTCACCTCTCTTACAACTCTAAATTTGGGATCCCCGTGGCTACCGTTATTCATGATCTGAAAACAAATGCTGTCTCCGCAGCTACCCCTGTGATTGCGACACTATATAACGAACCCACTGAAAATCAAATGCTAGAGTCACAGGCCAACGATGTTTCTGTTGAAGTGAGAGCACTCTGTAGGAAGGGCCGATTGAAGGAAGCTTTGGAACGTTTAAACGGCGCTATAGTCGATTCAGACGCCTATATTTCCCTCTTGGAACTTTGTACCAAGATGAAAGCTTTTTCAGAAGGAAAAATAGTCCATACCCACATGGGTTTGAATGGGATTGAATCAAATGGAATGCTAGGAACTAAGCTTATTGCCATGTATGCCAAGTGCGGGAGTATAGAGAATGCGCGACTAGTGTTTGACAAAATTACTGAACCAATCGGGCCTTCATGGGTTGCTATGATTGCAGGTTATGCCAACCGTGGTGACTATGAGGATGCCCTTAAGCTCTATTGCGAAATGCAAGAGACTGGTATGCAATATGACAGTTTTGTGTTTCCATGTGTGCTGAAGGCTTGTGCTGGTTTGGGTAATCTGAAGCAGGGCAGGGAGATTCATGGTCAAATAAGCAGAAGGGGTTGTAGGAAAGACATAGTTGTTGAAAATGCTCTGATCGATATGTATAGCACATGCATGGTTATAGAAGATGCAAGGCAAGTGTTTGACAAAATGTCTCAAAGAAATGTAGTTTCATGGACTTCAATGGTATCAGGGTATGCTAAAAATGGATATTGTGACCAGGCCTTGAATCTCTTCCATGAAATGCAGCTGGCAGGTATTGAGCCGAATGTGATATCATGGACTGCACTGATTACAGGGTATGTTCAAAGTGGGCGAGGTCATGATGCTTTGGTGATGTTTTGTCGAATGCAGAAAGCAGGCATTACACCGAGTTCCATCACCGTGGCAAATGTTCTCTCTGCATGTATTGCGTCTGGGGCTCTGAAACAGGGGAAAGAGATTCATTCATATGTTATTCGAAGTGGCTTTGAGTCAAATGTCGTTGTCGGGACTGAGCTTCTGAACTTCTATTCCAAGTTTGGAAGAATAGATAATGCATGCCATATATTTGATAGAATGCCTGAGAGAGATGTTGTACTATGGACCGGGATGATTGGAATGTGTACCAAGAATGAGTACAGTGTTGAAGCATTGAAACTCTTCCGTGAAATGCAGTTAGCCGGTGTGAAGCCGAACACCTTCACCATTACGAGTGCTCTTCCAGCATGTGCCCACTTAGCTGTCTTGCACCATGGTAAGGAGATTCATGGTTACATAATCAGACGAGCATTTGGGATAAATGCTATTGTAGGTAGTGCACTGATAAGCATGTATACAAAATGCGGGAGTGTAGAAGATGCGCGTAGAGTGTTTGACATTATAAATCGAAGAGACGTAGTCATATGGACTGTTATGATTGCTGGGTATGCAATGCACGGGCATGGTGAGGAAGCGCTCAATCTCCTTATACTAATGCAACAGGAGGGTGTGAAACCAGATCATATTACCTTTGTTGGGGTGCTATCCGCATGTAGCCATGCAGGCTTGGTGAATGAAGGCTGGCAACAGTTCAATCTCATGAGTCAAGAGTATCAGATCACACCGAGAGTGGAGCACTACGCCTGTATGGTTGATCTCCTTGGTCGTGCTGGACGACTGGATGAAGCTTGGGACTTCATCAGCAAGATGCCATTAGAACCTAGCGCATCTGTGTGGGGGGCTTTGCTTGCTGCCTGCAAAATTCATTGCAATATAGAGCTAGGGGAGCAAGTAGCAAGACACCTTTTTGAGCTAGAGCCTGAAAATGCTGGAAATTACGTGCTTCTGGCAAATGTCTATGCTGCAGGTGGCAGGTGGGATGGCTTTGCAAAGGTGAGAAAAATGATGAATGACAGAGGGTTGAAGAAGCCCCCTGGTTGCAGTTGGATTGAGGTTAGAAATAAGGTATATACGTTTTTTGTAGGAGACAAATCCCACCCACAAACAGACAAAATCTATGCAAAGTTGGCTGATTTGACCATGCAAATGCGGAGTGCAGGTTATGTTCTTGACACAGACCTTAAAGAGGAGGAGAAAAAAAGCATTCTTTCTGTCCACAGTGAGAAGCTAGCCATTGCTTTTGGGCTTATCAATACATGCCTTGAGGCTCCCATTCGGATAATCAAGAATCTTCGTGTCTGTGAAGACTGCCACACTGCTACCAAGCTAATTTCCAAAATTGTTGGACGAGAAATTATTGTGAGAGATGCCAACCGTTTCCATCATTTCAAGGATGGATTGTGTTCTTGTGGGGATTATTGGTGACCGAAGTCAAAGAAACAAAAAAGAGAAGCTTTACTACAATGTCATGCATATTACTAGCAAGGTGGATACAAATTCAAATCTGATCCTATTCTGCATTTGCAGATGATGCAACATAGTCCTTATGACTGGCAAGGTCAATACAAATTAAAATCTGATACTGTTCTGCATTTGCAGAGGATGCGACATAGGCCTTATATCACCCTGGAGATCATGGTTTATTGCATCATCAACGTAAATAGGACATCGATTTGAAGAACAAGGTAATTAATTTTTAACAGCATGCTATTCTCGACAACGTCATGGCTTATTCTGTGTGCCAATCTGCATACAATCTCTTTGCTTTTTCCAAGGAGATTCGAAGCCCATGTTAAGCATGCATCATAGAAGCACAAGATAGTCTTTTAAGGGTTGGATATGGTTATTGTTTATGTTTGATTATATAAAAATGCCAAGAATTGGTCCATGCGGACTTAATCAGTAGGTAATTAGACGAGGATGAGGATGATCTATAAATTCTCACCATATATGGTAACAAATACGATGGTATATAATATATATTGAGAGGCTTGGGGATCCTTTCACTCCCTCCACTTTGTGATGATGTAAGGTGATAATAGAAATATACTACAACCTACCCACTGATGTCCACTCATCTATAAATACTAAAAGGACAACGATCGTGGCATCATTAGATAAATTGCAACTTCAATATATTCATATATGTTGGAGATGAAATTTCTTTGGAGTCCGGTGTGCCTTTGGTGGGCCCTAAGAATGGCTCCATGATGGTTATTTATAATATCTAGGGCCTGTCTTATACATCTCCTATGCCCGTGGCCCCATTGCTTATATCATGGGATAGATGTAATATGCAATCTCATTTCTATTTTTTTCATTCATGTATTAAGTTATTTTCTTTTTAAGATCGATTCCTATGTACTAGAGTATGGAGTTGTTAAACCCACTTAATGTTTTCAGTCAATTAGGCCCATTGGGGCCTCTCTCTCTCAGTGCCTCTCTTCGTGCAACTTGATAGTGACCACCATATCTATGAGCTTGGTAAGCTTGTCCCATTTCTAGCCTCAACATGGGGTAAGTGGCAGGTTCAAGAGTGATGAGAGAGAGTGCATAGTTGAACTCCTAGACTCCTGAAAATTGGCAAGTAGTTCCCCATGTTGGCATTAGCGAACACAAAAGGGCCCAACCCCCTACGGCTCCCCACTAATGGGTGGGACCCTATTGAGCCCATTGATATTGATCCTCTAGCTACATGCTTGGGAAATGTTACATCAGAAAGCTTACCTACATAATAATGTCATATTGTAACTAGATATTAGGCATTAAGTTATTAATAGAGAGTATTGGATGATGGATGAGATAATCACTTAACCACTTCCTCTCTAATAAATAGTAGTTAGATCTTATAACCATTTTGTAATCTCTATAAAAGAGACAAACACTTATGTATTAAGTGAATCCAAGCTAATATTCAATATCTTTTTTAATTTCATCTCATTATTCACATATCATTGTGCTTCTCAATAATCTAGATCTTATTTTGATATGGTATCAAAGCCCACTATTCAAAAGCTGCTAAAGGGAACCATTGTCATGTCGCCTTAACATAGTTATGCTACCTTTTAGAGATGGTTAAGCCACCGATAAAAATGGTCTCTCTACAAGACAAAGACTAGCTGCCAAGAAGAAAGATGAGTCACTTTGAGTAGTCATACCTATATGTTTAAGAGTGTTGTCATCTCAAGTTTAAGGATATAGCCATCATGATGGAGAGAGCCATCATGATAGAACCTTAGAGCCACTGATCTAAGCCATGATCTGTGCAAGAAACCTTACACAAAGGAGATGATCCATTAGATCTATCTAATATCAAGCAAATATGTCAAAAATTCAAGACGTGCAAATTTTCAAACAAATATGTGTTTCATGCTAGAGCTAATTCATGTATTAAAAGTTGCATTCAATGTTTTTCTCTTCTTAATGGCCATGTGCCAGATGAGGAAGGAGACACTAGTTTTTATCTTCTCAACAACAACGTGCAAGGTGAGGAAGGAGCCACTTGTTTTTAGAAATTGATCACTAGTATCTAGATCTAATTATATAAGTTACCTTCCTTCCATCTAGTGAATTTCAAATAAATTTATGTTTATTCCAACAATCTCTTATTAGTGTTTTCAAGCAAACCAAGCATAAGGTGTTGACTTTCCACAATCTTGGGTCTATGTTAGCATCTTAAATCACTGACACTACCAAACTAGGAATTTCAATGAGAACTACTTTGCACAACGGAAAAATCTAAAGCAATAAATCACATATGCTACAGTATACACAATTTTTAACAAATATTGTACAATAATGTACAACCCAATCTTCGTTATATTAAACCAAATTTGAATAATACAATAGTCTTCAAAGGACAACACATTGAGACTCTAGGAGGATTGCCACCTAACACTGTTGCATGTCACTTTTGTTGCATGTACACGGGCTCATAAATATCCTTTCTGGGTAGGCCTAATTCTCGAGCTCCAATCTGCCTTCTAGTAGCCTCTTTTGTCCATCAAAGAGCTACTCATAACGCTGCAAACTTCACCCAATCACACACCAAACAACGTCCTTCTTGTATGTTGCTCTAGGGCTACTTTGGGTAGCCAACACACTGCCCTCCAATCATATCAATGGCACCCAATCCATTGACTGCAGAATCTTCACCGATGAAGACTTATGGTCACTCAAACAAGCCTCTAAATTGGCTCCCACAGGCTGCCCAACAATCTGATCCAAATTTGGTCAACTTCTTTGACCCAATGTTCCTCCACAAAACATTGTTGTCATTTATGTTTTCATACTATTGTTTGCTGCAGTCCTGGTTAGGGCACTTACTGCAGCCCTAAACACACCCCATAGTCAACAAACCTACTCTTTAAGGGTTGCGGCCCACCTTGAAAGGTTTCCTCTACACCCATGCTGCCTCCTTAAGGGGCTTGTCACCTCTTGACACCCTTAACGAAGACCTTGTTGTGTGTTATGGCTTGCGGCCTGGAACAACCACCCTCCTCCTGTAGCAAACTGCCTACAAACGTTACCCAAACAGTCTCTAAACAACAGCGTATTGCTCCTCCTATACTCAGCCCAACAACAAGCCTACTTGGCCCTTGAGACAACAATGTTTTAGCCCAAAAATAGACCCCTGTACCTTAGCTTACTCGGCCTCCAGTACAGATTTCAAACCCTTCTCCTCACGTTGTCCAGAACTCCTCCTTTGTTGCGGCTAGGCTTGAGGTCCTCCTCTCCATTGAGTCTTTCTCTAGAAGAGATGTTGCACAAATGGATGCTAAAACAAAATCACTTCACCCTCTATTTATATCCAACATAGGGGCTCCAACGAATTAGTGAAGAGACACATCTATTGGACAAATTTTACATCAAGTCGACATGACTTGAAAACCAATAATTATTTGTCAACTTCAAAAATTATTTTCTCCACTTCTGCAACTCGGAATTCGACGATTCTTGAAGTGTTAGATTCGTCTTTCCGCCCTCTGTCGTCTCATGCCATCACATGTAGAAATGTGCTTCTGGAATTGCCCCAAACAGGATTGGGTGCAAAACCCCATCCTTGGGTTCCAAGCACACAAGTGACCCTTGTGGCGCTTTGCCCTCCAAACCCTAAACCCTAGGGCTTGGAGCACCTCCCAAGCTACACAAATCAATGCTCCCTCTTAATGAGAGAGGTACTTCCAAGACTTGGAAGTAACTTGTCATCATCATCACTACTCGCAACACTTGCTCGACTCTTAGCGCTCACAATCCCAACAATTCTTGTATGGTGAACTATGACCTTCTTAGAAGTGTCGTTGTCACTGTTGGAAGCATCCTGCTTCTTTTTCTTATCTTGTAATGTCTTTCACTCTCTCCGTGATTCCTTCTTGGTAGTTGTGGGAGCACCCTTGCTCCCCACTGACCATGCGCTCTTCTTGGAATGCAGAATCTCCCTCTGAATCTGCAAGCTCCCTCTCAAACTAGATTCCCTTTGAGTCCTTGGAATCTGGACTTTCTCGGGTAGGTGTACCTTCTTCTCGGGAACCTTTACCTGCTCCTCTGAAGCCTGCACTTGCTTCTGCTTCTTTGGAACCTGCACCTGTTTCAACTACTTCTTTCCATGATCCACAGACTTGCCTGTCAACCTATAGAGACCATGCTCTCTAACTCTGAGTACTATCCCATTGGAGCTAGAGCCTCTGGACCTAAGTCTTGCCTTCCCATCCTGGAGCAAGACCTCAAACCCCTTCCTCTTGATCACCGAGACAGAAATCACATTGTATCCGAGTCTTGGTACAAACATCACATCTTGGACCTGCATCGCATGTCTTGTCTCCATCCTTTTTGGCAGAACACCTAATCCTCTGATCTCCAACTGACTCTTGTGCCCAACACCATGTGCAACTTCGAGTCCCATTTAGCTAGAGTCTCAAAAATCTACTGTGACCTTGTCATATGCTTCGTCACACCACTATCCACGTACCATCCATCCTCATTGATGGTACCCTGCGAGAAATGAGAGATCATAGCAAAGTCCTCTTCCAATCTCCTGGTGAGATCATCTATCTCAGTTGAAGTGGCAATATTGGCGGCCTGCTTTCCTTTCCTCTTCTCATCATCTCCCTTCTTCATCAGACATCTTGACGAAAAATGACCTATCTCGCCACAGTTAAAACACTTGACTTTACTCAAGTCCTTCTTCTGCTTACCCTTCATTCACGCTGCAAGTGCCATGTCATTATCGAAAGTCTTCTTCTTTGGATGAAGATCTTCGTCTCGCAACTCTTCTTGAATGAAGTCATTCCACTGCCTATACCAGTCTGGCAACTTCTCTCTGGCAACAATCCCTTTAATGAAGGGCTTCCATTCCTTGGTGAACCCTTTCAAAGCAATCCTCACCATATCTCCATCTGAAATAGTCACATCGACGATAGCAAGTTTATCTTTGACTTGAGACAATCTCGTCAGGTACGAAGTCACACCTTCACCCTTTATCATCTTGGTGGATTTCAACTTATCCTCTAATACAATACCCGATTCTCGTTCTTATTCTGGAACAAATTATGAAGAGCCATCCACATCTCATGTGCAGTGTTTTTCTCGAACAAATGAGGTATTAGGGCATCCTTCACACCATCTAGGATAATCAATCTCACTCTCGTATCCAAATCCTCGTACACTTCCAGCTCCTTCAGGTTAGTTAGCTTCTTGATGGCTTTCTTAGCGAACTCCCATATCCTGTTGACCTGCAAGACCAACTTGATTCTTTCCATCCATGGACTATAATTGGATAACCCCTCCAACCTATCCTCATATCGAATACCATCCTACAACTTCGACATTGTCACCTACAATGGAACCAACTCCATCTTAAATTGTACTTCGTTGCGCACAACTCTTATTCATCGACTTCCAAAGTAGCTCAGACACGCTCTGATACCATGTTGACTTTCCATAATCTTGGGTCTAAGTTAGAGTCTTAAAATCATTGACACTACCAAACCAAGAATCTCAACCAGAACTACTTTACATAGTAGAAAAATCTAATTCAATAAATCACATATAGACAGTGTACACAATTTTTAACAAATATTGTACAATAATGTACAACCCAAATTCTGAAGAGCCAAATGATGATGAAGAGTCTATGGTATACAAGATATAATGACAAGCGTCGTTGCCACTTCTATTTCGTATCTTGTCCTGTCGGTCCTTCACTTCCATACAGCTCACTAGTCGCCCCTTAGTCCTTCAAAGGACAACACATCGAGAGTCCAGGAAGCTTGCCACCTAACACTGTTGCATGTCACTTTTGCTACATGTACACTAACTCATAAATCTTTTCTCTGGGTAGGCCTAATTCCTGAGCTCCAATTTGCCTTCTAGTAGCCTCTTTTGTCCATCAAAGAGCTTCTTATAAGGTTGCAAACTTCACGCAATCACGCACTAAACAATGCCCTTCTTGTATGTTGCTTTAGGGCTACTTTGGGTAGCCAACACACTGCCCTCCAATCATATCAATGTCACCCAATCTAATCACTCTGGAATCTGCACCGATGAAGGCTTATGGTCACTCAAACAAGCCTCCAAATTGGTTCTCACAGGTTTCCCAACAATCTTATCCAAATCTGGCCAACTTATTTGACCCAACGTTCCTCCACAAAACATTGATGTGATTTATGTTTGCATACTGTTGTTTGTTGCAATCCTGGTTAGAGCACTTATTGCAGCCCTAAACACACCCCACAGTCAACAAACCAGCCTTTTAAGGACCGTGGCCCAACTTGGAAGGCTTCCTCTACACCCATGTTGTGTGTTATGGCTTGCAACCTAGCACAACAACCCTCCTCCTATAGCAAACTACCTCCAAATGTTACCCAAACAGTCTCTAAATAACAGTGTATTGATCCTCCTATACTCAGCCCAACAACAAGCCTACTTGGCCCTTGGGACAACAATGTTTTAGCCCAAAAATAGACCCTTGTACCTTAACTTACTCGGCCTCTAGTATAGACTTCAAACCCTTCTCCTCAAGTTGTCCAAAACCCTTCCTTTGTTGCGGCTAGGATTGAGATCCTCCTCTCCACCGAGTCTTTCTCTAGAAGAGACGTTGCACAAATGGATGCTAAAACAACATCACTTCACCCTTTATTTATATCCAACAAATGGGCTCCAACGTATTAGTGAAGAGATACATTTATTGGACAAATTTTACTTTAAGCCTACATGACTTGAAAACCAATAATTATTTGTCAACTTCAAAAATTCATTTCTCCACTTCTATAACTCGGAATTCGATGATTCTTGAAGCGTTAGATTCGTCTTTCTGCCCTCTATGGTCTCATGCCATCACATGTAGAAATGTGCTTCCGGAATTGCCCCAAACACGATTGGGTGCAAAACCCCATCCTTGGGTTCCAAGCCCACAAGTGACCTTGTGGCGCTTTGCCCTCCAGACCCTGAACCCTAGGGCTTGGAGTACCTCCCAAGCTACACAAATCAACATAAGGAACCCTATTTCTCATTTTAGAGAGGGGAGATATTTGGTTTTATAGTTGTTCATTTCTTTTTAGTGTGTACATTTCTACAATAATTTTTTTTAGATGTTAATCATGGAAATTCCATTAAAAAAATACTTTGGTTTCAATTTCCACGTGTGGAAAGTAAAAAATCCAAATGTAACTAATGAACAAAACGTTGTGGGGAATAATAAAAGGAATTGAACAAACACTAAGAGGTACAAATAAATTACTTGAATGGTAGAGAAAAATTGATAAAGCAAAAGCCATCATTGGCCCTGCTTTCCCAGATTTGGAGTTACATCATATAGATATGGGGAAAGCATCTAAGGAAATCTAGGATATGTTAATGTATTGTCTAGAACACGAGCAATGAATGCAAAGTTTTCTCTAGAGTTATATTTATTCAATTTTAAGATGTGAGTTGAAGCCACTATGTCTAGCCACAAAAACAATCTAAGATTTATCATCAAATAACTAATAGAAGTCAATGTTGTGCAGATGAGGAGATGCCAAAGCCATTATATTAAACAATCAACCATCTAAATACATCAAGGTTATTTTTACTCTAAGCTAGTTGCCTTCTCAAAGTCTAGGAGATATGATTGTTGCACTTGTAGTTGAAGAAAATATAGCCATTGTGAGAGATACAAAAGTTGATAGTCAACCTAAGAAAACATTCTACTCAAGAAACAATCATAACAAATTAGCTTAAGACAAGAGAGAGATATAATGTTACCCCTTTAGAAAAATGGGTCATGCAACAATTAATTGTAATATCTATTCCTATGATATTCTCAAAGGGAACCTTAAAAATTAGTAAATGTAGCCCTTATTGAAGATCCATGAAATACAAATAATGGTACATCCTTTGCTGAAAATTTTACCTTTAAAGAAGGTCCACACTTTGAAGACAAGGAGGGATGCAGTGGAATAAGATAGTTGTTTAACAATTTAGATTGCTTTCCAATTAGAGAAATTGTACCTAATTGAGGTTATGAGACATGCATGTGGGGATTGTTGTCAAGTAGTTAAGGAAATTTTGGATACGGAAGTTCAATATCATACCTCCATGAGAGTTACATGACATTTCAAGTGGTAATTATGTCAAATGATGTTGAGAAACTTGAACAACACCTATGCGATTATACCTATTAGTGAAATAGGGAGTAGCTTGAAGGAGACTTACTGGTCCAAGCATTATTTTCAAAGATGAAACTTCAAAAGGATGTTTGATTCTTTATTCTTTAACCGTGTTCAATCAATGTGTGTTTTCATTTAGTAAGTTTTGTTTTTTAGTGATGTGAGCATTAAGAGGAGGTGTTAGATTATAAGGCTTACCTAATGTCAAGTTGTAACTAGTTCTTAGGCATTATGTCATTAATAGAGATTGTTGGATGATGGTTCAGATAAGAACTCAACATATTCCTCTGTAATAAGTAGTGAGATCTTATAACCATTTACAATCTCTATGAAATAGACAATTGTTATTGTATTAAGCGAACTAAAGCTACTATTAAATTTCTTCATTGAGTTCATCTTGTTGTTCATACTCTGTTTTTTTATCATTGTGCCTCCCGTTAGTCTAGCTTATTCTAATAGAGAATACTCTTGATGACCATGACTAACCTCCTCTTCCAACTAACATGGTTTTTGTTTAGTGTTTTTATGCTTAGGCATAGGCTTTTTGTGGTTATGTGTTCAAAATGGTGCTAAGGCCCTCAATGAACCCTAGGCCCTACGATTTGGAGGCCATCCAATTTTTTTTTTAATAATCCTTGCAACTTAATCTTTGCTCTTAGATGAGTTCAAGTACTTTGATTGGTTTTCCTAGGTGACTGTTAGTTGAGGTGCACATGAATAATTGTTATGTATCATCCTGCTTTTATTTCGGTGAGGATGGTTAAGTGGTTGGATAATGTTGCAACCTCCAAGAATGTATCGGTTCTATTGTTTGACTAAGTGATTTTACATGACCTTATGTCCCACATTGTTTTGTTGGTGACTAGCATGTCTGTTTGTTAAGTGTCCTTTGGTTATAAGTAATTTGTGTCATGTTTTAATTACATTAATCTTATTTTGGTTGTGCCTTCAATTTTGTGAAGGTTTATTGAACAAACAATATTCATCAACAAATTAGAGAGGTTAGCACTCAATCCTTATTCAATCTCATTTCTTTCATGAAAATGGCCTTTGTTGATTGAGTGGTCAATGCTTGGTTTTCTCCTTGCCTTTAATCATTGATTATTTACTCGTGAATATTGATGGATGTAGAAGATATTACAAGAGTTCAAATGTGTTTACTTAGTATTGTTATAGGTGTATATATGCTTGCTCACTCCCAAAATGGGAAAAGATAAACCATCATTGCATGCCTCAACTTAAGATTACTCTTGCTAAAATTACAAAATCATTTGAATGCACTTGTTTTGATCATTGATGTTGTGTTTGTCTGGGAATACTCATGCCTTGATGGTTTCTTTGAGCTTAGTTGGATAACAAGCCCCATCGTGATGATATGTGAATCCTTTATATTATTTGTGCCTCGATAAATGTAATGTTTTCAAAGATGATCTTGTTTGCAAAGACCTTACCAAAATGTCATCATTATATTGACGTCAACAAACATAATGGAACTCAGGGAAATCAATAAAAAGTCCTAAAAGTATGAAAATGCTCATTAAAATTTTCTTGTCAATGAGATATTTTTGTTGCATGTTTAATGAAAGAAACTAAAAGAGTGGTAGAATATGTCTTTTGAATAGGTGTTAAAAAGTTCTTGGTGTCCTCTATGCCTCACTTTATATGAGACCTAATTCCAAGGGCATATGGGGGGTTCCAAATTTACAATTTAAAAAGCTAGGGGAGGTATTTTTAATCATTAAAAAAATGTCTTTGTTAATGCTTTGTTGTCAAATTTCTTTGCAATTAATTTTATTTAGAGATTGTTGATGACCAAGTTGCACAAAAAGTGGAAACTCTTACAAGTTTTGAAAATAGAAACCCCGGTATTGTAACCTTCTCAAAATGGGTATATAGAGAAAACAATATATAAAAATTACAAAAAATATCGATATATATTTTTTTTAAATAATACATTTTCTTGTACGAAAATAAGAATGATATACCTATATGATATTTTAGAAGGAAACCCATGTATATATTAACTCTCATAGATGGTTACATGATGCAAAATCCAATAGCTTGGTACTCTTAACTAATGCTAATCCCATACCCCCATACATGATAGAAGTTAGTGGAAACATTACAATCTTGTCAACCTCAAAATCCAAAAAACTATTAGTCCACTGAAGTTTGAATGGGATATGAAATTCTACTTTCTCCATATGAAGTCTAGCAAAGTTAGAACCATTCTTAAACAAAAAATGGTAATGTTAAAAATTTAAGTAAAAAGGTTAAAAAATAAGATAAAAGAGAATTCAAATTTTACTTTAAGAATATAATATTACTAGTATTTACGAAAGTGACAAACTCTTTAAATCTTAATCCTCTATATTGGCATTGTCTTAAAGGGTCATTGGTGTGGATAGGGAAATATTTTCTATGCGTCCCATGCCCATTAGGTGAGCCAAAAGACTTCCAAAAAAGCATCGAAAAATGCAACAAGAAATTCTCAATTTGATTTTGCCTTGGTCAAATTAGGAACATTTGAATTTTCACATCAGTAGACAAATTGGATGTAGTTAACTAAGGTGATGGTGGGCTGATTGTAGGTGTTAAGGATAATCGTTCAAAACTAGAAATGATTTCTTCAAGCTCAGGTTGAACTTCTTCTCGGGTTTCCTTTGGAGTATCCGTCATCAACTTCGAAATTTAGTTATTCTACTTAAATAGCAGAACTGTTAAATTTACCCGAAATATGGTAAACTTTCACTTTTTCTATGGAATCAAAAAGAATTAAAACTTCAGTTTAAAACCTTATCGCGTCTGTCATTCCACAAATCTTTAGCGCTTTAAACCTCTGTCGTCGATCTCATTCTTCAATCCAACGGTTATCACTTTCCCCGCTCGTAAACTCGCTGAATGATCTCCACGGTTGATCAACCCTGCTTGATCCAATGGTTGACGCGTAATCTCACGTGGATTCTTGCGCGATGTTTAATGAGCCGAGAGCACGCGAGAAAAGAAATTTTCCCGTGCTACGTGTCCGCTACTAAGTGTAATCACGTGAAAATTCCAAATACAACTTACCACCTTGAGACTGCACGAGAAACAACTTTCTCCTATGAAGATCGCCTTTCTATTCTGTCTAATGCATGTGCTTGTTAGCACGCGATAACCGTTAGATCTATTGGATCTATCGATCTATCGATCAGACGGTTCAGACCTTTTCTTGGGTTTCTTGCGAATTTCTCAGGTTTTCCTCATTCCGCCAAGGTTTTAGTGCTTCCACCAAGTTTAATTTGTCTTTAAGTTATATTCAGGATATTGCTAACTAAACTCTATGGGTTCGAAATACATCATGATTAACTCAATACACAACGAATGAAGATTTAAACGCGATAACACAAGAATATATAAAATCTAGTTCTAAAGAGTCCAAACTGGAAATCAACAGTATTCAAAAATATTTCGAAGGAAATCTAAAATCTCTGGGATTGAACATTCATGCGCAGAATACACAGAGACACAGAGAGATTTCAAATTTTACAGTCAAATCCTCTTGAGCCAAATCCCTTTACATTAATTCAAAACTTACATAAATACCTGTACATACAACAACCAGATCCTAAATCAATGGATCAAAACTGCCTAATCCTATCTAATTTGCATGATATTCTCCTCAAGAATCTCAACTAAGCCTAACTACTTGAATTTATTACAAGATAATCCAAAACTCTGAATTCTAGTTCAAATCCTATCTAGAAAACTTTGTAAAGTGACAACTAAAGGATCTCACTCCTTTGCTTGTAAACTTTTTTTGTATTTTTTGAATAAAATTCGAATTATTTTGTCTTCAAGCCTCATGCTCTTACATCAAAATCCTAAGGGAAAAATTCTTCATGAGCTTCTGTCCATGAGCTCTTCTACAAAACTGCCCAACTTCTGTAGCATGGCATCTGTCATCCAGGTAGCATCAACGATCAGTTGATCTTTCCACTTGACCAAATACTGAAAATACTCCTGTCCTCTTGTCCTTTTAAACACTCTTTTGTCTAAACTTTGTTTTGGATGCAACGCCTTTGATGTTGGTAACTATTTTACCCAATCAACCTCTTGTTATTCCTTGTCTTTTGTTGTATCCTCTGCATTTCCACTTTTATACTTGTACAAATCAACAACACTAAAAATTGGAGATATCCCAATATCAAGGGGTAATTCAATTTCATACGCATTTGCAGAAAATTTCCTCAAGACTCTGCATGGTCCAATTTTCTTAAATTTTAACTTGTTATACTCCCTTTTTGGAAATATTTCCATCCTCAGGTGTGCTAAAACCAAATCTCCATCCTCAAAATTAACTTCTCTCTTCTTCAAGTCTGCTCTACTCTTGTACTTTATGTTGCTATCATGTAACTGTTGTTTTACTTGTTCATGTATTGCTTGAATCTCTGAAGAAAAATCTTCTCTCTTATCACTTCTCATTTCAGCTTTTCCCAAGTCTCTCAATTCAGACACTCCTCTTGGGTGCATTCCATAAACTATATGGAATGGAATCTACCCTGTACTCCTGTTAGGAGAATCATTATAAGCGTATTCAACCTGTGCCAAAATTTGATCCCACTGTTTTGGATGTTCACCTACAAGACTTCTCAGAAGATTACCCAAGCTTTTGTTTACAACTTCGGTCTATCCATCAACCTGAGGATGATAAGTTGAACTGAAATTCAATTTAGTACCAAGTTTCTTCCACAATGTCCTCTAGAAATGACCAACAAATCTGGTGTCTTTGTTTGAAATAATGCTCTTATGTAACCCATGTAATCTTACAATCTCCTTAAAAAACAAATTAGCAATGTGAGTAGCATCACTAGTTTTATAACATGGAATAAAATCTACCATTTTAGAAAATCTGCCAACCACGACATAAATTGAATCATTTACTCTTTGATTTTTTGGTAAACCCAAAACAAAATCCATACTTACCATATCCCAAGGTCTATCTGGAATAGGTAATGGAACATACAAAGTTGTATTTTGGCTCCTTCCCTTTGCATACTGACAGACTTTACAATTTTTCACATACTTCTCCACTTCAGATCTCATCTTCGGCCAGAAATAAAACCGATTCAACTGCTCATAAGTATTGTCTGCACCAAAATGTCCTCCAAGTCCACCTCTATGTTTCTCCTTGATTAAATTTTCTCTCATAGAACAATTTGGTATGCACAACTGATTTCTTTTAAACAACAATCGTTCTTGCAAGAAAACATCTAGCCACTTACTTTTGTTTAACAAAACATCATTCTTACAAGCTTCAAATGCCTCTTTAAAATCTAAATCTTTCTCATAAAATTCTTTAAGAAAATCAAAACCCAACACTTGTATTTGACTTTCTTGAACTAAAATGTTTTTTCTGCTTAAGGCATCTGCTACTTTGTTTGATTGGCCATTTATATGCTTCAGTACAAAATTAAAACTTTGAAGATATTCTACCCATTTTGCATGTTTCTGACTAAGCTTTGGTTGTTGCATAATGTACTGTAATGCATGATTGTCTGAATAAACTCCTTAGACATCAAGTAATGTCTCCACTTTTTTAATGATTGTACAAGTGCATAAAATTCATTATCATAAGAATAATATTTCTTCTTTGATTCATTCAATTTTTCACTGAAATAAGCTACAGGTTTGTCCTCCTGACTTAAAACACAGCCAATAGCTTCTCCACTAGCATCACATTTCACTTGAAAATGTTTATTAAAATCAGACAAAATTAAAATAGGTTTTTCAGTGATCTTCCTTTTGAACAGCTAAAAGTTTTTTTCTGCTTCAACAATCCATTTAAATGGTTGTTTATCCTTTTTAATAGTGTCAATAATTGAAGCATTGATCTTACCAAAATTCCTTATAAATTTTCTATAACTGCTAGCAAGACCATGAAAAATTCTTACCTCAAAACACTTTTCGGTGAAAGCCACTCTATGATTGCCTTTATCTTCTTTGGATCCATCTTTAATCCATCAACAGAAACAACAAATCTTAAATATACCAACTCTTCCTTCATGAATGAACATTTCTTCAAATTTAATAGTAACTTTTCTTGTTGCAACTTCTGTAAGACATAACTCAAATGTCTCATATGTTCCTCTTTATATCTGTTGTAAACTAATATATCATCCAGATATACTATTACAAATTTACTAATAAATTCTTTTAGCACTTCATTCATAAGCCTCATAAATGTACTAGGAGCATTTGATAACCCAAAAGGCATTACCTTCCATTCATACAATCCTTCATTTGTTTTAAAAACAATTTTCCATTCATCTCCTTTTCTAATCCTTATTTGATGATAACCACTTTTTAAATCCAGCAAAATATTTTTCTTCACTTAAGCAATCCATCAAACCTTCAATTCTAGGTAAAGGAAATCTGTACCTGATTGTTATTTTGTTGGTTTCTCTTGAATCAATGCACATTCTCCAACCTCCATCCTTCTTTGGACTCAACATTGTTGGCACTGCACAAGGACTCAAGCTCTCTATCTACTTAATCCTTTATCTAACAGTCCATGAACCTCTTTCCTGATTTCTTCATTTTATGTGGGAGTCATCCTGTAAGCTGCTTTATTTGGTAGATTTTCCCCTGGAATCAAATCTATATGATGAATGATTTTTCTAATGGGTGGTAACTCATTAGGCAAATCATCTACAATGATATCACAATAATTCTCCAGCATCTCTTGAATTTCAATTGGCAAATAAAAAATTTTAGTGGAAGCAATTATTACCTTAAGTTTGCAAATCAATGCAAAATTTACCTCATCCTCTTCAATATATTGTAAGTATTATTTTCCACTCAGCAATAAGGTCTTTGGATCATATTTTCTTGATGCATCCTCTTCTTCCATTGGGAGCAATTTATGATTAACGCCATCTTTACCAAATTTGTATGTGTTCTTTTTCCCATCATGCGTAGTTCCTTTGTCATGTTGCCAAGGTCTTCCCAGCAATATGTGACACACATCCATAGGCATCACATCACACATAATTTTGTCTTTGTATTTTCCCAACTGCAACTCCACTTCACACCGTTCATTCACTAACAACTGATGTCCTTTTTGAAGCCATGACACCTTGTAAGGTGTTGGATGTTTCTTTGTCTTTAATTTCAACTTTTTCACCACTTTTGTAAAGACCAAATTATCAGTACTGCCACTATCAATTATCATTTGACAACATTTTCCTTGAACCTTGCACACAGTGTTGAACAAAGTCTTTCTCTGTGCTGGTTCAACAACTTCCTTTGTTGGCTTTAACAAAACTTTGTTAACTACCAAAGATTCCCCTTTCTCTGGTACATTTTCTTCATCTGTCATCTTTGCTACTTCCTCTTCAGTCTAAGAAACGATTACATTCCTCTGGTTTGTCCCTACGTTTTATGGGCACTCATAGGTTGTGTGTCCTAGCTTATTACATTTGTAACATCTTATTTCTCTTCCTCTACCTCTACCTAATCTTTCGCTGAAAAAACTCTTTCTGCCACGTGCATCACCTTCTGTGGGTGTATGTTGATTTGAGCTGCTACTACCTCCATCTCTAGGTGTTGTAGATCTTCCTCTACCACTTTGACTTGCCCTCCTCAGAAAGTACCTCTACTTCTGGCAGATTGCTTCCTCATGAGTTTTTCTTCAGCCTTCAATACCATCTGATAAGCCTCTTCCACTATTTTAGGAGACAACAAATTTATCTCATCTTAGATCTCCATTCTGAGGCCATTTATATATCTTGCAACCTTCTCATCTGTATCTTGAATTTGTCCAGCTCTTATGCTTACTTTGTAAAATTCCTCTGTGTATTCTTTCACTGTCAAAGACCTCTGTCTAAGATTCTGCATCTGACTATATAATGAAAATTGATAATCACTTGGAAAAAACTTACCTCTCAACTTTGCCACCATGCTTTTCCAATTTTTAATTGGTTGCTTACCAAGTCTTTTTCTTTCTCCCTGCACTCCATCCCACCAAAGTGTTTCTTGTCCTTTCAATTTTGTGACAGAAAATTTCACTCTCTTTCCTTCTTCCATTTCTACATAATCAAAGAATTTATCCATGTCATTAATCCAGTTTATCAACTCCTCAGGGTTTAAATCTCTTGTATAAACTGAACCCTCAAGTCTGGGTTTAGATGTGGATCCCAACACTAATTTAAAGAATCTCATTTCAAGAGTAACTTCTGCAACCTCTTCTTCTACAGATTCAACTTTAGGTTCACTAACATCTCCATCTCTTTGATTTCCCATTTCCACTGCTTCTAATCTAGCTTGCATTTGTTACATAGCTTCCAAAACTTCAACATTTGCAATTGGTCTTCCTCTTCTTCGACCACCACCACGTCTTCCTCCAACTCTGAAAGCCATGTTGGATTTCTTTTTTGATCTTTGATATCCTGATCAATGTCAATAAGCTACTCTGATACCACTAATGGTGGACTGGTTGCAGGTGTTAAGGATAATCGTTCAAAACTAGAAACAATTTCTTCAAGTTCAGGTGGAACTTCTTCTCGTGTTTCCTTTGGAGTATCATTCATCAACCTCCAAATTTAGTTATTCTACTTAAAATAGCAGAATTGTTAAATTTACCCGAAATATGGTAAAGCTTCACTTTTTTTACGGAATCAAAATGAATTAAAACTTTAGTTTAAAACCTTATCGCGTCTGTCATTCCACAAATATTTAGCGCTTTAAACCTCCGTTGTCGATCTCATTCTTCAATCTGATGCTTATCGCTTTCCCCGCTTGCAAACTAGCCAAATGATCTCCACCGTTGATCAATCCCGCTTTATCCAACGGTTGACGCATAATCTCATGTGGATTCTTGCGCGATGTTTGATGAACCGAGAGCATGTGAGAAAAGAAGTGTTCCCATGCTACGTGTCGGCTGCTAAGTGTAATCATGTGACAATTCCAAATACAACTTACCACCTTGAGACCGTGCGAGAAAAAAATTTCTCCTATGAAGATCGCTTTTTTATTACGTTTAACGCAAGCGCTTTTTAGCACACGATAACCGTTAGATCTATTAAATCTGTCAATTGGACGGTTCAGACCTTTTCCTGGGTTTCTTGCGAATTTATCAAGTTTTCCTCATTCCGCCAAGGTTTTAGCACTTTCGCCAAGTTTAATCTGTCTCTAAGTTATATTCAGGATATCGCTAACTAAACTCTGTGGGTTCAAAATACATCCTAATTAACTCAATACACAGTGAATGAAGATTTAAACACGATAACACAAAATTATATAGAATCTAGTTCTAAAGAGAACAAACTGGAAATCAATAGTATTTAGAATATTTCAAAGGAAATTTAAAACCTTCGGGATTGACCATTCATGTGTAGAATACACAAAGACACAGAGAGATTTCAAATTTTACAATCAAATTCTTCTCAGCCAAATCTTTTTACATTAATTCAAAACTTACATAAATACCTATACACATTGTTATGCTCCTATACCAATAGGTGTCATATTCCATGATTGACTTGATGAGCTTTGTAATATGTTCATACCTTTCCTGTTGCAAAGATTTTCCATATTTTCAAAAAATAAAAAAATTTAAAAAATGTAAAAAGGGTATACCCTAAAAGAAAAATCAAAGGGTAAAAAGAATAAAGATGGTCAAAAAATTGAAAGAAAATGAACCCAAAAAAATAGACCAGGAAAATGTGCAAGTCTAAATGCCACTACTTTTTCATATTGTACAATAAACAATTGTGTGCAGCTTGTTAACTTTTTCCACAATTGATGAATAGTCAAACAATTTAAGCTTGGCTAGTTCATATTTGAATTTCATGTTTTAGAGATAGAGAATAAAATCTGACCAAACAGTATAAACTTGGAAGATAAGTAGATAGGTAGAGTGAATAAAAGGAGCTCAACAGTTTAATCTGAGCCCTTAGATGTAATAGGTGCAGACTTAGGTAGGCTTGCCATGTAAAAGAAAAAGAAGATTGATAAGGGCTTGCCAGTCTAAGTGCACCCAAATAATTTGTAGATGGTGTTGTAGAATAAATTCTGATGGATAATGTCTCTAAATGTGTTAATTTTTACTTTTATCACAAGTGCAAGGCAGACATTACACTTGATGCAGTTCAAGCAAGACAAGATCAAGTAATTAACTTCCATTCACATTTTTCCCTAAATATTTCACTAATTCCTCCTAAAGTATTAAGGTCTTTAAAAATTAAAGGGGCTCAGAGCATTTCTCTGACTTCTAGAGGGACCAGACCCTCGTCCCAATAATTTAAATGGCCTAAGTACTTAAAACCATCCATAAAACATTCATTCACTCTCATAAGTCTTTTCCTAAGTAAAAATCCTACTTAGGAAAATACACAATATCACCTAAAAAACCCCTTTTTCCACTTTAAAGCCTAAGTTTAAATGTAAATCTCCAACGTTTACTTAGCGCTCATTTTCATTTTATGTCATATTAACTCCTAACTACTATTATATAAATCCTACACAAATGTACCATTTCCCGTAATATGTAAATATACATAAAAAGACCCCAAAATATTATATACCCCACCCCGATTAACTATAACCATAAACATTGTTAAAAGGGATTAATGGGTTTATCTGAAATTCGTTAATAACTTTAACTCCCAGCCCCACAAAGTGGGAATAATTAACCCCTAAGGTTAATTAAGAACCACCCCCAACCAATCGCAATACCTCCGATACAATTAAAATATTTTTATTGTCAGGCCCGCTACGGTTAAAGTCTCGCCATATTATTGCTCCCGTCCACCGTCCGATCACTCCCCGATAATCCAACGGTCGATATCAATATCGCAACCCCTAGTGACCGCACTTTAACTCGCGATCACCAAGTGGTTTTCCTCTCGTACCTCTGCAACGCGTCGTGCAGCCAATGTGATGGCTCGTCCCCGGCCCGATACCGCCTAACTCCAAAAGCGGTGAGATCCCGTACAACTTACCACCCTCCATAAGTGACAAAACGTCATTTCCCCACCTACGTCATTCGCTCGATAATCCAAAAAACCCCGCCAACCTGACTTGGTTAAATAAATGAACAAAATGTCATTTTCGTTGTAATACGCTGCGACCCGTGCTCCCATGCAAAAAACCGTCCAAGTCAACCATTCAAGTTTTCAAATTGCCACCTGATCATGAAACTTGCAACAACTCGGCCCGTGACCGTTATTTAACTTGCCATTGTACTGTTCACTTCCTTGATACAGGTATTTATCCAAACTACACTGAAACCCTGTAATTTTAGTTTCACACTTAAATTCCACTAAGAAAGGGCCAAATTCAGTTCTAATCCAGTCCGTGGTTGCCATAAAAAGTTCCCAAACCTGTTGTTTGGCCTATTTTCTTATATAAAACCCAAATTCCATTTTTGAATCCACAAGAACCAAAAATGGAAACCCCCGCTGTTTTGAATATTACACCAATCAATGCCCCCC